>JARBWK010002429.1:0-15110 GCA_030556195.1 Anolis apletophallus
GTATCGAGGATTGCGCATGCTTTGTAGTCAGCAGTTGTACCGATGCCACGCTTCTCCCCGATACCAGGGCTTGTTGCGTTGGGCTTCTCTCCTGTACTGCGGTTTGCACATGTGCCGTAGCCGACAGTTGCGCTTCACTCTCCAGTAAGGAGGCGTCTCCTCCTTGTGTTGGAGGAGGAATACCAGCTTTCATGGTGTTGGGGCATGCGCAGACTGCACAATGGAGTTTCCTGTACTTGGACTGAAGGAGCCAGCAAGTGGATGCTGTCGGCATCGAGGGAGTTAATTGTTCCTCCTGTCGACGTCGATGCCAGTGTCGAGCCCCCTGCGCATACGCCCGTCTGTGCAACAATAGAAGAGGCAGGTGCTGGTATTCAGGAAGGGGCTGGGGCGCCGCCGAATAGGAGGACCTCCGGTCTCCTTCCTTCCTCATCTCCATGCGCATTGTGTTTTTATTTGTTTCAACATTTTAATTATTATTTTGGTCCGTGATCTGCGCCCCCGGCTTGCACCCCTAGGCCATGGCCTAGTTGGCCTTATGGGTAATCCTGGCCTGGGTTCCTGTCTATACCATCACTGCTTATTTCCATAATTGAGAAGACCTTTCGGTTTTGGTACCTCTTACATTCTTCTTTTAATGCCATCGATTAGTGAAGCTTTCCTAAACCTGGGCCTGTCTAAACGGCCTCTCTAAGCCAGTGTTTCCCAACCTTTTTTGAGCCGCGGCAGACTTTTAACATTAAAAAAATCTGGGAGCACACCACCAACCAAAATGACACAAAATGACACTGGGAGCAGCTGCTTGGAGTGCTGAAGGCGGGGGAGGGGGAGGAGCCAGGCCACGCCATGCCCCTCCCCTCCCCCAGCTTTAGTTCTCCCACAGCTTCGCCATCCTTGAGGGGGCAGTGCCAAGCCAGCATTGTGCTGGCTCTGCCACCGCTGGCTTGGCACTGCCCCCTCAAGGCAGGCAAAGCTGTGGGAGCGCTGAAGCCGGGGGAGGGGACGGAGCCAGGCCACGCCATGCCCCTCCCCCTGGCATCAGTTCTCCCACAGCACCCTTCTTTTTCTTCGCCGCCGCCCGGCCCTTCCTCCTCCTCTCCCAAGCAGCAGGAGTTCGGCAGGAGGAGGGGGGAAGGAAGGGGGGCAGAGAGCTTTTCTCGCGGCACACCTGATGATTGCTCATGGCACACTAGTGTGCCACAGCACACTGGTTGAGAAACACTGCTCTAAGCAACATAAACTCCAACCCAGCAGTTCCATCTTGCCTCCAGTGTCATCAGTTGGGAGCCCCCCCCCCCCCCAAACACCATCCACTGCTCTGAGATCAGAGTGAAGACAGGGACCAGGAAGGCAGTTCCATCTTGCCTCCAGTGTCATCAGTTGGGAGCCCCCACCCCCAACACCAACCACTGTTCTGAGATCAGAGTGAAGAGAGGGGCCAGGAAAGCAGTTCCATCTTGCCTCCAGTGTCATCAGTTGGGAGCCCCCAACACCAACCACTGCTCTAAGATCAGAGTGAAGAGAGGGGCCAGGAAGACAGTTCCATCTTGCCTCCAGTGTCATCAGTTGAGAGCCCCCCCAACATCAACCACTGCTCTGAGATCAGAGTGAAGAGAGGGGCCAGGAAGGCAGTTCCATCTTGCCTCCAGTGTCATCGGTTTGGAGCCCCCCAAACACCATCCACTGCTCTGAGATCAGAGTGAAGACAGGGACCAGGAAGGCAGTTCCATCTTGCCTCCAGTGTCATCAGTTGGGAGCCTCCCCCCCAACACCAACCACTGTTCTGAGATCAGAGTGAAAGAGGGGCCAGGAAAGCAGTTCCATCTTGCCTCCAGTGTCATCAGTTGGGAGCCCCCCCCAACACCAACCACTGCTCTAAGATCAGAGTGAAGAGAGGGGCCAGGAAGGCAGTTCCATCTTGCCTCCAGTGTCATTGGTTTGGAGCCCCCCCAACACCAACCATTGCTCTGAGATCAGAGTGAAGACAGGGACCAGGAAGGCAGTTCCATCTTGCCTCCAGTGTCATCAGTTGGGAGCCCCCAACACCAACCACTGCTCTGAGATCAGAGTGAAGACAGGGACCAGGAAGGCAGTTCCATCTTGCCTCCAGTGTCATCAGTTGGGAGCCCCCCCAACACCAACCATTGCTCTGAGATCAGAGTGAAGACAGGGACCAGGAAGGCAGTTCCATCTTGCCTCCAGTGTCATCAGTTGGGAGCCCCCCACCACCAACCACTGCTCTCAGATCAGAGTGAAGACAGGGACCAGGAAGGCAGTTCCATCTTGCCTCCAGTGTCATCAGTTGGGAGCCCCCAACACCAACCACTGCTCTGAGATCAGAGTGAAGAGGGGGCCAGGAAGGCAGTTCCATCTTGCCTCCTGCACTGTGCTTATTATATATATATATATATATATATATATATATATATATATATAATAATATCGATATTAGTATAATGTAATACAATATAATACTACTACTAAGATGATATTATAATTATATATTTAATATTACATATAATATTACTAATAATATTACAGTATAATGTTATAGTACAATGCAATATATAATATTAATATTGTGCTATGGCAATAATATAATACATTGTACTTACATTTTACTTGTAAGCCACTCTGAGTCCCCTTCGGGGTGAGAAGGACAGCATATAAATGTCGTAAATAAATAAACAAACATTACCAATTAGCAAATATTATTGAAACTGTAATCCAAAACATAAAGAAAATCCCAGATTTTTTGGGAGTGTGCATTTGTGATTGCATTTTCTTTAGGATGCCACATTTGTCTTGTGTGACTAAGTATGCATTTACAGTAGTTACAATTAGATCTAAAAACAATTCCTGTACATGTTAGCAGAAATGCGACTATGTCAACAAAGCAGGAGTATTTTACATCCAGTGTTGTGTATTGCTCATAAGAGGGAACAGCATAACCCAGGGGTGGGCAATTATTTTTTCCAAGGGGCCACATGAGAGCCAAAAAATATTATGGAGGGCCGCACCTAAAGGCAGAACTACATGCTAATCTACATAATTTATTTATTTATTCACTTACTATATTTACTATATATTACACATCATTAATATTAACATATTAATACATCAAGAAATATTCATATATTATTAGCATTAATATCATAATTATTATATTATAGTATATATATATATACATTATAATATATTGAAATTATAATATAATATAACAGCGTCGGTGACAGCAAGGCCAGGCAGGGGAGGCAAGCTGCCTGCCGGGACCCTTAGGAGGGCTGGATAGAATCGGCCAAAGGGCCGTATCCGGACCCCGGGCCATCGTTTGCCCACCCCTGGCATAACCTGTCTGGCAACATTTAGGGATAAATATGGGTCTTTTTCTTTCACAGAATGTGTTTTCCATTCTTAACAAGTGTGCATCTGTCCAACATATTGTTTGAAATTCCTTTGTCCCTCATAAGATTTTTAATTAGCATCCCACAGCATAGTAACGGTAGGTCTCCATTGCTACAAAGTGAAAATTAAATGAACTTCTATTTAGTTGAATTCTGAAATTTAATTAAATGAAGTCAAGGAGTTACTGCTTTTGAGTTCGATACTTTTGTGATCATTTCTTTCTGAGACACTCCGAGTGGTTCCAGACAATGGGGTGCCTTCAGTCTCTGTAAGTTAGGGCCATAACTGGACATAGTGGCTTACTAAATTGTGACTTCTGGAAAGAAAAAAACATGTCGATATTCTGTTGAGCAATCTATCCAATGCTAAGGCTATCAATTATGACACATTGGGGGGTTCATAAAAGGAAGAGCCACGGCACATTTTTTACATTTACAAAACCCTGGGGCACACCACCAACCAAAATGACACAAAATGGCACTCTAACACAGTCATACATATAGTTAATATGTTTTTAAATGTATTTATACACTCAGTATGAAACCTGGGCCTTTTTCGATGAACATAACATAGATATCCTGGCAGGAATGGCAGAAAGACACACACGAAGATCTTGCTCAACAGCTGTCAGGCATGGGAAAACTTCGGCCCTCTGGGTGCTTTGGACTTCAACTCCCACCATTCCTAACAGCCCGAGGCCCTTTCCTGCTTAAGTGGCTGAGGGGGGAAAAGGAAAAGGGCCTGAGGCTGCTAGGAATGGTGGGAGTTAGAGTCCAAAACACCTGGAAGGTCCAAGTTTGCCCATGCCAGCTTTCGATTCCATCACCACATCTATTTTCAGCCTCTGGCGGTTTGAATATATGTGATTATCTACGTGATTTTCTACCTTGTCGCTATGATTATGGAGCTGCTTCTTTAAATTGTCTGCAAACTGACTGTGTTATTGTGCAGATCCTGGAACTGACATTGGATAACATCGTGAGGATACACTTTGTTTTTTGCAGTCACTTCCATGATTTCACCATATATCGTGAGTTTTCCGTAGAGGGGTGCTCAGTGAACTCGCTATTTCCTGGTTCGCAACTCCTCCGTTCTCTGTGGCGACCACGCCGAACTACTTTATGTAAGACTTTTGATTTTCTCCAGCAAGATTGGGTACTTTGAATGTGTTTTTTGCGTATGATTATGTATGATTAATTGTGCCTTTTGTACTGTGACGTAGCGGCGCTCCTTTAATAAGTAAGGGTATTGGAGGTTCAAATTTTCCACGGCACACCTGATGATCGCTCACGGCACACTAGTGTGCCCTGGCACACTGGTTGGGAAACACTGCTCTGGGCGTCTTACACAAGACAGAATAAACGAACGTATACAAATGACATTAAAATGGTTGCAATTTAAATGCTCTGCCGAAGAGCCATGTTTTAAGTGCTTGCATCAAAGACTGTAGGTCGGGCATGGCTCTTACATATGGAGGTAGGGAATTCCACAGAATTGGGGCGAAGATTGAAAAAGCCCTACGCCTTGTAGAATCTAGGCGTACCTCCTTGGGGCCCGGAATATAGAGAAGGTTTTCTTGGGCTGGTCGTGGTGACCACTGGTGGTGAAAGGGGGAATGGCGGTCCCTGAGATATAATGGACCCTGACCGTGAAGGACCTTGAAGGTGAAGACCAGTATCTTATAAGAAACCCGATGTTCGATTGGTAGCCAGTGTAGACATTGTAGGTGGGTGTTATGTGATATCTTATGGGTGTTCTCGTGAGTAGTCTACCAGCCGCATTTTGAACAACCCAAATCTTCCGGGTCACCAACAGAGGGAGGCCAACATATAATGCATTACAATAATCTAGCCTCGAGTTAACCATAGCATGGATCACCGGTGCTAGGGACTCCGCCGGGAAGTAGGGTGCCAACTGCCTCGCTTGGCGAAGGTGGAAGAAGGCTTTTTTACTAATAGCGGTGACCTGAGCTTCCATTGTTAGCTGTGAGTCCAGTACAACACCAAGGCTCTTCACAGTAGTAGATGGAGCTAGAGCAGGGCTGCCCAGGAAGTCGATCGCGATCGACTAGTCGATCCCGGGACCGAAGGAGGTCAATCCCAGCCAGATGGGGCGCTTCTCAGAGGGGGTGGAGCCAGGCTGCGCCAAGCCCTGCCCCCTCCCCAGCTTCGGCACTCCCAGCAGCTTCTCCAGGCTTGAGGAGGGCAGGGCCAAGCCAGCCTTGTGCTAGCTATGCCACCACTGGCTTGGCACTCCCATCCTCAAGCCTGGAGAAGCTGATGGGAGCTCCAAAGCCAGCAAGGAGGGGGCGGGGCTTGGTGTGGCCTGGCTCCGCCCCCCCTCTGGCTTCAGCTCTACCAGCAGCTTCTCCAGGCTTGAGGGTGGCAATGCCAAGCCAGTGGTGGCATAGCTAGCACAAGGCTGGAGAAACTGCTGGTAGAGCTGAAGTCAGAGGGCGGAGCCAGGCCGCGTCAAGCCCCGCCCCTGCCCCGTCCTCTCTCCAGCCTTGAGGAGGTAGGTAGAGATTTTTGACTTGGTTTTATTATAAGTAGCTCGCATGCTGAGAAAGTGTGGGCACTCCTGAGCTAGAGGTTCGCCATTGAAGGTGGGCAACGAACGTGCCAGTTCTGACTTGAAGAGACATATTTGCCACAAGCCTCTATTTTTTATTTATTTATTATTTTAAAAGCAAATTGGGCAGATATAGAATAATGACCTGGGTGAGGACAAACTAATAGAAACTTAGTCCATACAACCGTAGTAAGTCAAAATGTCCAAACAGGAGACAGAGATTATGTTTGTGCTCAATAGGGTTACACTCTCCAAAAATCTCTTTTTGGCTATACTCCTGTTGTCCCTCAATCTGGATGCCCAATGACTAAGAAAGTATATGTGCTATTAAAATTAGTGTGCCACCTCTAGCTGGCCTTGGGAATGTCACATCAGACTGGGAGTGACATTTATTTTTATAGGACCTCACAGTGGGGCAGCCCTTGCAAGCTTGACCAGATTCAAAATGCAGTCACCAAATAGATGATCAGGGCTAGTTACATATAACATCCGTGTTGCCGAAACTGACCTGTTGTCAGTCTGGTTGAAGCGAAATTGTCAAGAGAACAGGCAGCTAAGGAAAGACTTCAATGCTCCTCACAGGTGAATGAAAACTGGTATACACTGGGCCCTTGGTATCTACTGGAGTTTGGTTCCAAGACACACACACATACACGCACACACCCTATGAATATAAAAATCCATAGATGTGCAGGTCCCATTATATACAGTGTTCTTTATATAAAACTAGCTTGGGGACCCGGCGTTGCCCGGGTTATTTGAGAAACGTATTAGTTGGTGTTTAACAGTGATTTATGTGGCTCGCAGTTGTGTCAGGAAGTTAGTGAAGGTACTGCGAGTCCCATCGTCCATGGTCCACCCTCCTCCAAACAGCATCAGGATGTAGAGTGGGTCATGGAGGCTCTGTCTGTTAAGTTTGGCCTTGATCCATCATTATTGGGAGTGGCAGTGATATCATGAAATTAGTGAAGGTACTGCAAGTCCCATCACCTGTGGTCTGTCCTCCTCTCAACTGCACCAGGATGTAGAGTGGGTCATGGGGGCTCTGTGTGGCAAGTTTGGTCTTGATCCATCATTATTGGGAGTTGCAGTGGTGTCATGAAAGTAGTGAAGGTACTGCAAGTCCCATCACCTGTGGTCCGTCCTCCTCTCAACTGCACCAGGATGTAGAGTGGGTCATGGGGGCTCTATGTGGCAAGTTTGGCCTTGATCCATCATTATTGGGAGTTGCAGTGGTGTCATGAAAGTAGTGAAGATACTGCAAGTTCCATCACCTGTGGTCCGTCCTCCTCTCAACTGCACCAGGATGTAGAGTGGGTCATGGGGGCTCTATGTGGCAAGTTTGGCCTTGATCCATCATTATTGGGAGTTGCAGTGGTGTCATGAAAGTAGTGAAGGTACTGCAAGTCCCATCACCTGTGGTCCGTCCTCCTCTCAACTGCACCAGGATGTAGAGTGGGTCATGGGGGCTCTGTGTGGCAAGTTTGGTCTTGATCCATCATTATTGGGAGTTGCAGTGGTGTCATGAAAGTAGTGAAGGTACTGCAAGTCCCATCACCTGTGGTCCGTCCTCCTCTCAACTGCACCAGGATGTAGAGTGGGTCATGGGGGCTCTGTGTGGCAAGTTTGGTCTTGATCCATCATTATTGGGAGTTGCAGTGGTGTCATGAAAGTAGTGAAGGTACTGCAAGTCCCATCACCTGTGGTCCGTCCTCCTCTCAACTGCACCAGGATGTAGAGTGGGTCATGGGGGCTCTATGTGGCAAGTTTGGCCTTGATCCATCATTATTGGGAGTTGCAGGGGTGTCATGAAAGTAGTGAAGGTACTGCAAGTACCATCACCTGTGGTCCGTCCTCCTCTCAACTGCACCAGGATGTAGAGTGGGTCATGGGGGCTCTGTGTGGCAAGTTTGGCCTTGATCCATCATTATTGGGACTCGCAGTGGTGTCATGAAAGTACTGAAGGTACTGCAAGTCCCATCGCCTGTGGTCTGTCCTCCTCTCAACTGCACCAGGATGTAGAGTGGGTCATGGGGGCTCTGTGTGGCAAGTTTGGCCTTGATCCATCATTATTGGGACTCGCAGTGGTGTCATGAAAGTACTGAAGGTACTGCAAGTCCCATCGCCTGTGGTCCGTCCTCCTCTCAACTGCACCAGGATGTAGAGTGGGTCATGGGGGCTCTATGTGGCAAGTTTGGCCTTGATCCATCATTATTGGGACTCGCAGTGGTGTCATGAAAGTACTGAAGGTACTGCAAGTCCCATCGCCTGTGGTCTGTCCTCCTCTCAACTGCACCAGGATGTAGAGTGGGTCATGGGGGGCTCTGTGTGGCAAGTTTGGCCTTGATCCATCATTATTGGGAGTTGCAGTGGTGTCATGAAAGTACTGAAGGTACTGCAAGTCCCATCACCTGTGGTCTGTCCTCCTCTCAACTGCAGGATGTAGAGTGGGTCACGGGGGGGGGGGGGGTGTTAGATAAGATCATTTCGTTAATTAGTAACATTATTTATTAGAAAAAGCCAGTCTTTGATTCTGTTGGTATTAGTGCTCCCATTAGAAAATACATAACAATGTGGATGAACCTCAATTCCCAGAACCGTAGGTCAATCCTCCCTAGACCAGGCCTGTATACACAGCTGGCCATGTTGAGTTTGTGTGCCAAGTGTGGTCCATATCTGATGTCGGTTGGGGTTAGTAGTCTCTGTATAAGAGTGAACGACAACTCCCATATGCCAAGGACAGTCACCCCCGAACCCTCTAGTTGGTCATGTTGAGTTTGTGTGCCAAGTGTGGTCCAGATCTGATGTCGGCTGGGGTGAGTACTCTCTGTATAAGAGTGAACTACAACTCCCATATGCCAAGGACAGTCACCCCCGAACCCTCTAGTTGGTCATGTTGAGTCTGTGTGCCAAGTTTGGTCCAGATCCAACGTTGGCTGGGTTCAGTGCTCTTTGGATGCAGGTGAACTACAACTCCTATAAATCAATGTCAATTCTCCCTAAACCTGGTCATTTGGGGCTCTACATGCCAAATGTGATCCAGATCTATTATTGAAGGGGGTGTGCCTTGATGCAAGGTGAACTACAACCCCAGCGTGTTGAATCAGTCCCCCAAACCCATCCAGTCTGTTCAGTGGCTGATCAATTCCTCTCTGCTGTGTGCCGGAAAAGGGTAGGAAAGGGTGAAGGGAGAGGCAGTGGGTGGGGTGATGCAAATTCCACAATAATGGAGAGAGAAAGGGATCCTGGGATGCCTGCCTGTGGTGGAGGGAACACCTAAATTATAGGATAAAATTGTCCCTGAATGAAAGCATTTCTTGGATGGTGGGTCATAGTGTGCGTGGAGGACATTGGAAGGGTTTGGGCCACATCTTCATGGCACTCGCTCTAACCTGCATTGTCCATGAAGGGAGGGCCTTGGAAGCTTCTCAGCACTTGGAACTAGAGCCTGTTTGTGGAGGCTGGAGGCTGTCTGTGTAAGTGGACAACTCCGCCACATACATACATACACATATTTCACTTTTATTATGTGGATAGATAGATAGTAGGCATGGTTTAGAACCCAAAAATAGCAAATCGAAAATCTAATGGGGGGGGGGGGGTTTGATTAGTAATAGGAAGACTTACAAAAAATTTTCCAAAAATTTCTAAAATGTAACTTAATTACTAACGAAATTCGTTAGTAGTTCGTATGCCAGCGCATGCGCATTTTCCAGATGGTTTGGCCTACAACTCCCCCAAATCCTCACAGCGGGTAAAGTGGCTGGGATGTCTGGGAGTGGTAGGCCAAAACTTGAATAAATCACACTTCATTCTAGATGGGACTCTCCAAATAGGAAGGAGGGAAGGGAGGGCGGGGGGTATTCTATTCTTGGAAGCAGCAAAAGAAAAGGAGGAGGAGCCCCCCCCCCTCGCTCCTCGCTGCCTCTCTCTCACCCGATCCCGAGGGAGCCGAGGGAGCGAGGGCCCAAGTTTGCCCAGGCTGGTCATATACCTACATTCCATGCACATGCAATAATACAGCAGTAATAACAATGGGTATAAGAAGAGGTAAAATTCAAACCGAAGTATTCTGACTGGTCCCTGCCTCATGCGGTGCAAACGGGCTCTTCTCTGTGAGCCCGGAAATTAGCCGGGAAAAGCCAGCGTTTTCTGCTTGGGTGCACACACATACATATTCTTTGGGGGATTTGCTGCAGAATCTTCTCTATGAGCCCGGGATTCTGCAGCAAATCCCCCAAGAATATGTATGTGTGTGCACCCAAGCAGAAAACGCTGGCTTTTTCCCGGCTAATTTCCTCGGCTAATAAGAGAAGAGCCGTTTGCACCGCATGAGGAGAGACCAGTCAGAATACTTCAGTTTGAATTTTACCTCTTGTTATTGTTATTACTGCTGTATTATTGCATGTGCATGGAATGTAGGTATGACCAGTTGGCTTACTTATAATATTAGGCACTTACAGTAGCATTCATTCTATTATACATTAGGTTGGTTTCTCACCCCAATACTCTTTGATGCTTTAGATCCTGGCAGGCAGGAGAGGCAGGGAAGCCTGGAAAAATGTAAACAGAGAGAGGTTTACTCAGAAGTAAATCCAAAGGAGGGCCCGTCATCCAAAGTGCCCTCCTTTGCAGATTTACTTCTGAGTAATCCTCTCTGTTTACATTTTTTCCAGGCTTCCTTCCAGCCGAAAGAAGGAGCGAGTTTAGGGCTTGCCTTGCCATAATACTTATTGGCAAGGGAGGCTTGAGGGTGTGAGAGAGAAGGAGGGTGCCCCCTTATGCCCCCTCACGACCTAATAACGACACTTAAGAAAATCCTGGCCCCCGAAGTTCGAAAAAGAAAGTCCACTTCCTGGTTGGCGTTCCAGGTGCGGAAATACTCGAAAGTAGCATTTCTTACGAATTTCTTACGACACGAATCATTTTCATAACTTTTTTCTCATGCCTAATAGATAGATAGATAGATAGATAGATAGATAGATAGATAGATAGTACAGTTGCTATTGCTTTTTGGTATTTTTTCCAATATTCTCAAGCCATGAATGGTTGGCTTTGTGGATGCAGAATCCATGGGAACAGAGACTGTACACATTGATCTATTGATACCTTTTTCATCTCTTTTGCTTTTCTTATAACATGTGATTGATCTGTTTTGCATTTATCATATTTGTGTTTTGTGACTGATCACTGGAAGGCAAACATGGGCTTAATTTGCAACTCTGGTCTTAGAGTTGCTTATATTTGAGGAAATTCCATTGTGGGAAGAAAAATGGGTTTGTAGCAGCAAATATTCATGTTCAGTTAATGTTTAGTTTGATCTAAATTTAGTACAATACGCTATACTAGCTACATAAGTACAAATGCCAGGAATTCATGAAGAAAATAGAACCACCAAATTCTTCAGGAAAAGTATGAATTGTCCACATCATAGTCAAGGTAACACAGAACTAACTATACTGTTTTGTATGTGGGTGGTTGTTACTATATATTGTCCTCTGGATTCTTTGATTTGAAACCGGTGTTATTTAATTGTTTGATAACTCATGTTTTAAAGCAAGAAAGCCTGTTTTGAGTTATCTATAGTGCCCAGCTTGGTCCTTGGGAGCCCCTAGCCTCTAAGGAAGGCAAGAAGCAATCCCCCGGTAGAGAGAGTCTTATGTCAGGGGTGGGCAATTATTTTTTCCAAGGGGCCACACGAGAGCCAAAAAATATTATGGAGGGCCGCACCTAAAGGCTGAACTGCATTCTAATCTACATTATTTATTTATTTATTTACTATATTTACTATATATTACACATCATTAATATTAACATATTACTATATCAATATTCATATATTATTAGTATTAATATCATAATTTTTATATTATAGTGTGTATATATAGACATTATAATACGTTGAAATTATAGTATAACATTATTGTATTATATTATTTGTTATATTATTATTATAAAATTATTATAAAATAATAATAAAAACCACTAAAATAAAATAAAATTCAAGAAGACAAGGTGCGAACCAAGATGACGGTTGACATCCTGAAGAGAGGAAGGATCCCAAGATGGAATGGCCCAATGGACCCAGCCCAGAGGATGGCAAAGCGGACCCAGTGTGTGTGTGACCTGCCTCAGAGAGACTGCCTGCCTGCCTGCCTGCCTGCCTTCTTTGCTCGCCCTCTCTGCTTGCCTGCCACTCACCCACCGGGGGCCCGAAGGAGCTCGGAGGAAGGCAGGGACTCTTTGAACGTGGAGGTCAGCGGCCCCTCAGAAGCTCGGCCGCTTCGCCGCCCTCGTTGCTCAGGGTGGGAGGCAGGTCTTCCTGGCCGCCTCCCTCCTTCCTTCCTTCCTTCCTTCCTTCCTTCTTTCCTTCCTTCCCTCTGTCCTCCTCCCCTTCTGCCCTCTCTCTGCCTCCGCCGCGCCCTCCGCCACTCACTGCAGGGACACAGCAGGGACACAGCACAGCGCTCTGTCCCTGTGTCCCTCCGCCAGGACAAAAAAAAGGGGAGAGCAGCAGGCGATTGGAGGCTGTAGACCTCCACCCGCTCTCGCCCCCAGCTGTTCCCCAGCGGATCGCCCGCTATGGAGTGCCCGGCTTTCCCGACGCAGGCCTCACAGAGCCCGCGATGGGATGGCGGCAGCGGCACCCCTTCCTCTTGGCCCTGTCCCTGACGCCCTTCTCCCCGGGCCGAACAGAACCGGCTGCTGGGCTGGATCCGGCCCGCAGGCCGTAGGCTGCCCACCCCTGGTCTATGTCCTAGCCCTTCCTGAATATATACAGACCAGGTGCGACGGCACAGACTTCATTCAGGCCCAGTTCTTGAGATTTGTTTTTAGCTACAGATTATTTACTGCGGTAACCTAATGATGTTAGGAATGTACCAGTAGGAGTTTAAAAAACCTGAAGCAAATAAATCCAATTTTAGGCTATTTCTTTTCTAATGTTCTCCATGCTCATCAGTCTTGCCAGCCCAGGGCAAGATTAATTAAAATCAATGGAGCAAAGCAAATTAAGCACTTAGAAAGGTTCTTTTGGAGCTGGAAGTGGGGAAGGAATTACCTGCATTTGAATAAGCCAAAATAAATATTGAAAATATCGGGCTTGTTAGTAGAGCGGTTTATCACTCTACCCACACATGTACATTTTGAAATGTACCTGTCTTTGCCTTAGTTTGTGTTTTACATTACGCCTTGGGTCTTGCCTCCTATTGACCTGACACAACTTACCTATCTGGGAAACATTTGCAAGGCAGCTGTGTTGGCCATTCAGCGAAATAAATATAACCCAACATCCACAACACAGTCGTATCTTTTTGGCCAATCAAAATGTACAAAATTTATTTATTTATTTATTTATTTATATTCCGCTCTTCTCACCCCGAAGGGGACTCAGAGCAGATTACAGGTACACATACTTAGCAGACAATCCCTGCCGTTTCCACATACGCACATATAGACAAACAGAGGCAAACTCTGGCCACCAGGGGGAGCTGACGCACTCCTGTTCTTCTAGGCACATAGAAGAACAGGCATTGCTGAAAGAAAATCAACATGGTTTCTGCAAAGGCAAATCATGTCTTACTAACTTGTTAGAATTCTTTGAGGGTGTAAATAAACACATATATAAAGGGCACCCAATTGATATTGTTTTACCTTGACTTTCAAAAGGCTTTTGACAAAGTCCCTCACCAAAGGCTCCTAAATAAGCTCTTCAGCCATGGAATCAGGGGACAGGTCTTGTCCTGGATTGGAACCTGGCTAAACTGTAGGAAACAAAGGGTGGTAATAAACGGACATTTCTCTGGGTGGAAAGAGGTGAGAAGTGGCGTACCCCAAGGTTCAGTTTTGGGTCCGTTACTTTTTAATTTATTCATTAATGATCTGGATGTAGGAGTGAATTCTGAGGTAGCAAAGTTTGCAGACGACACTAAATTGTTCAGGTAGTTAAAAATGAAACTGATTGTAAAGGGCTCCAGAAAGATCTCGAAATTGAGTGAATGGGCAACAAAGTGGCAAATGCAATTTAACCTAAACAAGTGTAAAGTCATGCACATCGGGGCAAAGAACCCCAACTACACCTACCAATTGATGGGGTCAAAGCTTTCCCGAGACAAACCAGGAAAGGGATCTTGGGGTTTTGGTGGACAGCTCAATGAAGACAACCCAGTGCGCTGCAGCAGTGAAAAAGCAAATTCTATGCTTGGCATGATCAGAAAGGGAATCGAAAAATAGGTCAGCAAATGTTGTATTGCCTCTCTACAAATCTATGGTGAGGCCACATCTGAGTACTGTGTACAATTCTGGTCTCCGCACCTTAAGAAGGATATAACGGAACTGGAAAAGGTACAGAAAAGGGCAACAAGAATGATCCAAGGGATGGAGCGGCTCCTTATGAAACCAGGTTGCAACGCCTTGGTCTTTTCAGCCTTGAAAGACGGCGTCTAAGAGGTGACTTGATTGAAGTGTATAAAATCATGCATGGGATAGAAAAGGTGAATAAAGCAAAAATATTTTCCTTGTCACAAAACACTAGGACTAGAGGGCACTCCTGAAGCTCCAAGGTAGGAAAATTAGAACTAATAAAGGGAAATATTTCTTCACCCAGGGGGTCATTGGGTTATGGAACTCACTTCCAGAGGAGGTTGTGACAGCGGTCAGCCTGGACAGCTTCAAGGCAGGAGTAGACAGATTCATGGATACCAAGGGAATCAGTAGTTACTGAAATGGACATCCAAGTGCCACCTCGGAGTTGGTTGAGGTAGGCAGGATTTCCCGGGTACTGGTTGTGGGGGTCGGGAGCAGGTCAGGTTTTGCCCTCCCTTCTGCTCGAGATCCCCGTGTACAACTGGTGGGCCACTGTGTGACACAGAATGCTGGACTAGATGGGCTGAGGTCCAATTCAGCATGGCTCTTCTTATGTTCTTATGTTCTCAGCGTTCCCAGCATCTCTTGTTGTTCCTTCCGCATATCATGCAGCTTTTCATCAAGCAAGAATATTAAATATCATACAGGAGAAGAGAAATGACGATGCCACAGCCAAATGCCTAGATTTTGCATTGATGTGGCATTGGGGGCTGAGCAGTGGTGGTGGGAGCGTGGAGGGATAGGTGTGTTGTTTTGCGGTGTGCTGGGCA
>JARBWK010002430.1:0-15109 GCA_030556195.1 Anolis apletophallus
AGAAAGGGACAATAAGTGAAGACAAGGAGATTGCTGAGCGGCTAAACGACTTCTTTGCCTCCGTTTTCACAGGAGGACAGACAACATATGCCTGTAGCTGAGTCAGTTTTTCAGGGAGGGAATTAAATGAATTAAAACCAGATAGAGATAAACAAGGAAGATGTTCTCACATGCCTTACTAAACTAAATGTCAATAAATCACCAGGGCCAGATGGCATCCACCCCAGAGTTCTTAAGGAACTCAAGTGTGAAATTGCTGAAATTCTGGCCAAAATATATAACCTTTCTCTAAGATCAGGCACTGTACCTGAGGACTGGAGGGAGGCAAATGTAACTCCGATCTTCAAGAAAGGATCCAGGGGTGATCCAGGAAATTATAGGCCAGTTAGTCTAACCTCAGTTCCAGGCAAAGTGATGGAAACCATTATTAAAGAAAAATTAGTAAGCACATAGAAGAACAGGCATTGCTGAAGGAAAATCAACATGGTTTCTGCAAAGGCAAATCATGTCTTACTAACTTGATAGAATTCTTTGAGGGTGTAAATAAACACATAGATAAAGGGGACCCAGTCGATATTGTTTACCTTGACTTTCAAAAGGCTTTTGACAAAGTCCCTCACCAAAGGCTCCTAAATAAGCTCTTCAGCCATGGAATCAGAGGACAGGTCTTGTCCTGGATTGGAACCTGGCTAAACTGTAGGAAACAAAGGGTGGTAATAAACGGACATTTCTCTGGGTGGAAAGAGGTGAGAAGTGGCGTACCCCAAGGTTCAGTTTTGGGTCCGTTACTTTTTAATTTATTCATTAATGACCTGGATGTAGGAGTGAATTCTGAGGTAGCAAAGTTTGCAGGCGACACTAAATTGTTCGGGGTAGTTAAAAATGAAACTGATTGTAAAGAGCTCCAGAAAGATCTCTTGAAATTGAGTGAATGGGCAACAAAGTGGCAAATGCATTTTAACCTAAACAAGTGTAAAGTCATGCACATCGGGGCAAAGAACGCAGCAGCAGCGAAAAAAGCAAATTCTATGCTTGGCATGATCAGGAAGGGAATCAAAAATAGGTCAGCAAATGTTGTATTGCCTCTCTACAAATCTATGGTAAGGCCACATTTGGAGTACTGTGTACAATTCTGGTCTCCGCACCTTAAGAAGGATATAACGGAACTGGAAAAGGTACAAAGAAGGGCAACAAAAATGATCCAAGGGATGGAGCAGCTCCCTTATGAAATCAGGTTGCAACGCCTTCGTCTTTTCAGCCTTGAAAGACGGCGTTTAAGAGGTGACTTGATCGAAGTGTATAAAATCATGCATGGGATAGAAAAGGTGAATAAAGAAAAAATATTTTCTCTGTCACCCAACACTAGGACTAGGGGCACTCCTGAAGCTCCAAGGTAGGAAAGTTAGGACTAATAAAGGAAATATTTCTTCACCCAGAGGGTCATTGGGTTATGGAACTCACTTCCAGAGGAGGTTGTGACAGCGGTCAGCCTGGACAGCTTCAAGGCAGGATTAGACAGATTCATGGATACCAAGGGAATCAGTAGTTACTGAAATGGACATCCAAGTGCCACCTCTGTGTTGATGGAGGCAGGCAGGATTTTCCCCGGGTACTGGTTGTGGGGGTCAGGAGCAGGTGAGGGTTTTGCCCTCCTTTCTGCTAGAGATCCTGTGTACAACTAGTGGGCCACTGTGTGACACAGGATGCTGGACTAGATGGGCTGAGGCCCGATTCAGCATGGCTCTTCTTATGTTCTTATGTTCTTATGTTCTTAAGGTAATGGAGATATTGAAGGTGCAGAAAGCGTGGGAAGGAAAAGCAGGAGGAAGAGGGAGGCCCGAGGGGATTCCAATCGTAGTCCGACGTTCTGTCCTTGGGGGGGGGGGCAGGGTCTTTAAATTAAAGGTGCAGGTGTAGGAAGGAAGCCCTAGGGGCTTCCAATGCAAAGCCAACAGGCTGATTAATCGTGGGGGTTAACTTGTTCTCCCAGTGACATTACAGGCTTTCTTGCCATTCTTGGTGGAGATTGTTCAGGGGGAGAAGTGAGATTGGTCCTCCGTGAACCCTTGGAGCAAAGGCAGCGGAGAATTCAAAGGCAGATAAGCGTGGGAGTTCCTGTGGTCCTTCCAATGGCAGGCCAACTGGTGAAGTTATCCCGGGGGCATTATTGGCATTGTTGGTGGAAATTGGTCTCGAGGAGGAGTGTTTGGCTGCGATTGGTCTGCCGGTAACCCTTTCAGCAAAGCCAGTGGAGATGTTGAAGGAGGAGAAGGCATTACAGGCATTATTGGCATTCTTGGGCTTGAGAAGAGAGGTGAGCTGTGCAGGCTAGCAGGCCAAAAGGCCTGGGAGGTGTCTATGGGCAGCACCGGCTCTTTGGCTTTAGCATAGAAGGGAGCTGACATAAACCCATAACAAATTAAAGACACACATAGAATAAAGTTAGGGGAGAACTGACAGGAAGGAGAGAAGACGATAAGGACAGAAAGTGATAGCGTAGCAAGGGAAGGAAGGAAGGAAGGAAGGAAGGAAGGAAGGAAGGAAGGAAGGAAGGAGACAAAGGAAAAAGTAGAGAAAGGGGGAGGGAAGGAAGGAAAGCGAAAAGAAGGGATGTGGAACCAAAGAGCAAAGGAAGGAATGAAAGAGGAGGGTAGAGAAGGTCACAATTGTACTGAGAGCTAGTAGCTAGCTCTTATATTTATGTTATACATCTACAGTTGAAGGGAATGTTCCCCATTGATTTTGACTGTTTTGACTTTAGAACCACTTTAGAATTTCGTTAGTAATTAAGTTACATTTTAGAACTTTTTGCAAAAATTTGTGTAAGTATTTGATATACTAATCAAAAAAAATCCCCCCCATTTGATTTTAGAATTGCGATTTTAGGATTCTAAACCAAGCCTTATATATATATATATATATATATATATATATATATATACACACACACACACACACACACACACACACACACACACTAGTTGTACCCGGCACGTGTTGCTGTGCCCTTTTTAGGAGATGCGAGAAAGTCCAATCATCCACGGTGTGCCCTCCTCTAAACTGCAGTTGGATGGAGTGTGGGTCATGGGGGGCATGGTGTGCCAAGTTGGGTCTTTATTGGTCTTGGTTCTGGGCCGCAGTGGTCTGTGGGGAATGATGGGTTTTGAAGTACTACAAATCCCATTTTCCATGGTGGTACTTCAAGTCCCATCATGCACGGCCGGGGCTCTGTGTGCCAAGGTAGGTTACTGTATTCAGGCCATACACAATGTCCCATGAGCTGAGGCCTAGTTAGGAACAGCAAGTTAATGAAGCCTTACTGTCAATTCAGGCCATACACAATGTCCAATGAGCTGAGGCCTAGTCGGAGAATCAAGTTAATGAAGTCTTACTGTCAATTCAGAGCGTAAACAGCTTCCCAGTAAATGAGGGCTAGTTAGGGAAATCAAGTTAATGAAGTCTTACTGTCAATTCAGAGCATAAACAGCTTCCCAGTAAGTGAGGGCTAGTTAGGGAAATCAAGTTAATGAAGTCTTACTGTCAATTCAGAGCGTAAACATCTTCCCAGTAAGTGAGGGCTAGTTAGGGAAATCAAGTTAATGAAGCCTTACTGTCAATTTTGGGCGTGGTCTGTGATTTTTGGGGTGTAAATTTTCGGTTGGAAGTGATTTGAGGGATTGGCTCAGGCCTTTTCCTTATTCTGTTTTGGCAGTTTATTTTGGATCGGAATTTTCATGTTGGCTGGGCAGTGCAGCAGTTATGCAAATCCGCCCTTATTGGCAGCCAATCATGTTGTTCAGAATGTAGAGGCTGGGTGAGTCTTTGGCTGCCCGGAGGATGCTGGTAAATGTAGTTTTATTTTTACTCGTTGTTTTTGGGGGCCTTTTAGGTTTTGGGGAAAGTTTCTTTGCTACAAACGTACCTTGCTTGAGGCCTATTTCTGTTGGCAAGTTTTGTGTTTCTCGTTGTATGGTTTCTTTGTTTGAGGTATACATCACATGACGTGAACCCATTTATTATATTTATATATATATATATATATATATATATATATATATATATATATACATATATATATATATATATATGAGAGCTGGTTGATCCAAAAAAAGTTCAAAATTTGCTTAGGCTGTAGGGGGCGCTGGTGATTCGATTTTGGACTGATTTCTGAAATTTTCTTTGAAAAAACTTCAAAATTAACGAATTCTCTCACACCAGAAGTGACTTGCAGTTTCTCAAGTTGCTCCTGACACACACAAAAAGTGGAACAATAAACAATCTCTGCATGAAAGTTCGTGGACACCCTAAACAGCAAACCCCAGACTTCCATAGCCGGGGGACCACCACAGAGAAAGCCCTGTCTCTCATTCCCTCCAGCTGCGACTGCAAAGGTGACGGGGCCGAGTGCAGGGCCTCTCCAGAAGATCTTAATGCCCTTGATGGTTTATAGTGGAGAATATGTTCGGACAGGTAAGCTGGGCTGGAATCGTAAAGGGTTTTGTAGGTTAAAACCAGCACTTTGAATTGTGCTCAGAAGCTGGTGGCAGCCAGTGGAGCTGGCGCAACAAGGGCTTTGTACACTGTCTGTACCCAGCTCCCGTTAGCAACCTGGCTGCTGAACATTGGACTAGTTGCAGCTTCTGGGCAGTCTTCAGAGGTAACCCCACATAGAGTGCGTTGCAGTAGTCTATTCGGGATGTAACCAGAGCATGGACCACTGTGGCCAAGTCAGACTTCCCAAGGTACGGGTGCAGCTGGCACACAAGCTTTAACTATGCAAAAGCTCCCCTGGCCACTGTTGAAACCTGGGGTTCCAGGCTCAGCGATGAATCCAGGATCACTCCCAAGCAGTGAACCTGCGCCTTCAGGGGGAGTGTAACCCCATCAAGCACAGCTGTAACCCTATGCCCTGTTTGGCCTTGCGACTGACCGGGAGGACCTCTGTCTTGTCTGGATTTAGTTTCACTTTGTTCGCTCTCATCCAGTCTGTTACAGCGGCCAAGCACCAGTTCAGGACTTGAACAGCCTCCTTAGTAGTGGATGGGAAGGAGTGACAGAGTTGGACATCATCTGCATACAGATGACACCGCACTCGAAACACCGGATGATCTCCCCCAACGGATTCATGTAGATGTTAAACAACATAGGGGACAGTACTGAACCTTGCGGGACCCCATAGTATAATGGCCTTGGGGCCGAGTAGGAGTCCCCTGGCAACACCTTCTGGGAACGGCCCTCGAGAAAGGACCGGAGCCACTGCAAAGCAGTACCTTCAAGGCCCATTCCTGTGAGGGGTCCGAGAAGGATACCGTGGTCAATGGTATCGAAGGCCAACGAGAGGTCCAGCAGAACCAACAGGGACACACTCCCCCTGTCGAGCTCCCGGCATAGATCATCAACTAAGGCAACCAAGGCTGTCTTGGTACCGTGCCCCAGCCTAAATCCAGACAGTGCTGGATCTAGATAATCAGTGTCTACCAAGAATCCCTGGAGTTGCGAGGCCACCACACGTTCCAGGACTTTGCCCAAATAGGAGATATTGGAAACTGGCCGATAGTTGACGAATGGAGTGGGCTTCAGTGATGGTTTTTTCAACAGCAGTTTTATAACAGTATCCATTGGCCTGTAAAGCCCAGTTTATGTCTTCGACAATGCGCTACTTTTGATTTTAAAATCAAAATCAAAGAGAATTCTCTGCTCTCCTTTCAGAATGCTTTTAGAGTATTTAGTACATTTGACTTAACATATTGTCTCATCTGTATCACACATTCAATGAACCATCTAGTTAACTGGCCATATGGCCAAAAGAGGTCTCTCTTTCAGGAGAAGGAAGGGGCTCATATGGTCTCAGGAGGAATGTGTGTATATATTAGGCATGAGAAAAAAGTTATGAAAATTAAAATAAATCGTAAGTGATTCGTATGTAATGGGACTTTCTAGTTTATACGCATCACGGCAGCTAACCAGGAAGTAGACTTCCTTTTACGGTCCTTGAGGCCAACAATTTGCGTTATGATCGTAATTAATTCTTAATTATTGTACTACTCACTTCTCCCTGTCTTCTCCCCCTCATTTCCTTCCCGCCTTCATTCATCTTCTTCTTCTTCCCGCATTTCTATGGGGAACTGGAAGTGACGCTGCTGCTAGGCATTCTGGAAAGTGTAGTCCTCCACGCTTCTCCCCCCCTTCTCTTCCCCGTTGCTCTGTCTTGCCCCACCGCAGGGCCAACTTCACACACACACACGCTTCTCCTCCTTTCTCTCTCTGCACTCTCTCAGATGCTTCTCTGCCCCCTCCTCTTTCCTGCTGGCTTCTCCCCCCCCTTCTCTTCCCCGTTGCTCTGTCTTGCCCCATTGCAGGGGCCAACTTCACACACACACACACACACATGCTTCTCCTCCTCTCTTTCCCTGCAATCTCTCAGATGCTTCTCTGCCCCCTCCTCTGTCCTGCTGGCTTCTCCCCCTTCTCTTCCTCGTTGCTCTGTCTTGCCCCATCGCAGGGGCCAACACTTCACACACACACGCTTCTCCTCCTTTCTCTCTCTGCACTCTCTCAGATGCTTCTCTGCCCCCCTCCTCTTTCCTGCTGGCTTCTCCCCCCTCCCTTCTCTTCCCCGTTGCTCTGTCTTGCCCCATCGCAGGGGCCAACTTCACACACACACACACACACACACACGTTTCTCCTCCTCTCTCTCCCTGCGCTCTCTCAGATGCTTCTATGCCCCTCCTCTTTCCTGCTGGCTTCTCCCCCCTTCTCTTCCCCATTGCTCTGTCTTGTCCCATCGCAGGGGCCAACTTCACATACACACACACACGCTTCTCCTCCTTTCTCTCTCTGCACTCTCTCAGATGCTTCTCTGCCCCCTCCTCTTTCCTGCTGGCTTCTCCCCCCTCCCTTCTCTTCCCCCGTTGCTCTGTCTTGCCCCATCGCAGGGGCCAACTTCACACACACACACACACACACACACTTCTCCTCCTCTCTCCCTGCACTCTCTCAGATGCTTCTCTGCCCCCTCCTCTTTCCTGCTGGCTTCTCCCCCCCCTCCCTTCTCTTCCCCGTTGCTCTGTCTTGCCCCATTGCACGGGCGAACTTCAGCCCTCCAGGTAGGTGTTTTGGACTTCAACTCCCACCATTCCTCACAGCCTCAGGCCTCTTCCTTTTCCTCTCAGCCTGGGCAAACTTGGGCCCTCGCTCCTCAGGATCGGGGTGAGAGAGACAGTGAGGAGCGAGGGGGCTCCTCCTTTTTGCTGCTTCCAAGAATAGAATACCCCCTCCCTCCCTCCTTCCCTCCCTCCTTCCTATTCGAGAGTCGCATCTAGAATTCAGTGTGATTTATTCAAGTTTTGGCCTACAACTCCCAGAAATCCCAGCCAATTTACCAGCTGTTAGGATTTCTGGGAGTTGTAGGCCAAAACTCATCTGAATGCGCATGCTCTGGCATACGAACTACTAAAATTTCGTTAGTAATTGTTACATTTAGAAATTTTTGGAAAATTTTTGTAAGTCTTTCTTTTACTAATCAAAAAATCCCCCAATTAGATTTCCGATTTCCTTTTTTTTTTGGGTTCTAAACCATGCCTAGTGTGTGTGTGTGTATATATATATATATATATATATATATATATATATATATATATAAAAACACACTAGCTGTACCCGGCACACATTGCTGTGCCCTATTTTGGGGATGCGAGGAGGTCTGAGTATGTAAGGGTTGGAATTGATGTGACTTATGGTGTTGAAGTGGTGGGTGTTTTATGTTTGTGCCTCAGCTCTTTGCCTGCAGTCCTTCGGGTTTGACTTGTACCATGGCCAGGACGGATCAGCTTGGGAGGGCTTGTCCTGTCAGGGGATCTCTATCTTCACAGGTGCATCCAGTGTCTGTTGGGGACTGTTAAAAATCCTTTCCGTATCCTTTTTAGCCACCTTTCTCAAGATCTTCATGTCTAGCTTACTTTCTGCTCCTCTCTTTTTCAAGATGTCCTGCTCTGTGTCTTTTGCACCCATTGGTCGATGTCCGATGAGGCTTTCCTCATGGACAGGCCATCTGAGGGAGCTCTTCCAGCTGGGCATCAGAAGGTACTTGGTGATGACCTCCATCCCTTGGAGCCAGCATATAGAGGGGCTGGAGCACCCCCTTGGCAAACCCCATTGTTGCTGGATGGTCCTCTTATTAATGTGGAATTCCAAGCCACTGGAGATCTTTTTGGGAAAGGAAGAAGAGCTCCCTTGAATGGTGTTGATCTCCATCATGGGCTTCTGATTTGAAAGTGTTGGAGGAGGCTCTGGCTGACAGTTTGTTATGGGTCGGAATGTTTATGTTGGCTGGCCAGTACAGCAGTTATGCAAATCCGCCCTTATTGGCAGCCAATCATGTTGTCAGAATATAGAGGCTGGGAGTCTTTGGCAGCCCCGGAGGATGCTGGGAAATGTAGTTTTATTTTTACTCGTTGTTTTGGGGGCCTTTTAGGTTTTGGGGGAAGTTTCTTTGCTACAAACGTACCTTGCTTGAGGCCTATTTCTGTTGGCAAGTTTTGTGTTTCTGCGTTGTAAGGTTTCTCTGTTTCAGGTAGTCTTCACATGACGACTGTTCCTTATATATATATATATATATATATATATATATATATATATATATAATCGTTGTCAACACAATTATTATACAATGTCTATTTTACAGCAGATTCATGTTGTGCAGTACTAGCTACAATACAATACTTAAATCTTTGGCATCTGCCATTATTTTTCTGATACATTTTGTATCCTCACCACTGTGCTCCCCTCCCCCTTCCCAAGCCATAGCTTTTACATATCATTTGTCCAAAATTTCATTTCTTCTTTTGGAGGTAACTTTCCTTCTTCCTTTTTAGTCCTTTTCGATGAATTTTCTCCATACCTCATCAAAATCACTTTGTTTCCATATACCTCTTTTTACTTTTAATATACATGTTAACTTGTCATTTATTGCCAATTTCCACACTTCCTTGTACCATTCCTCTATTTGTACATTTATTTCTTTTTTCCAATTCCTTGCTATAAGCAATCTTGCTATTGTTAATAGGTTTGTTATCGCATCTTTATCTTTTTTCCAATTGTTTATTATTATATAATGATAATAAGGCTATACTAGGAGTTCTTTCAATTTTAATATTCATTATATCTTCTATTTCTCTAAATACTTTCGCCCAACATTTACTTACATATTTACATTGCCACCACATATGTATATATGTATTGCAAGTGGATTCCTCTACCACTATCCAACATCTGTTTCCTGGGGCAGTTACATTATCTGCCTACTGGCATGGCCAATTCCAGTAAAACTATATATATTTTTATTTTAAAAAGACATAGATGGACAAAGCACAACCCTGAGGGCACAAATGGTCTGTCAAGTTTGTGTTTGTGAGTCAAACTCCTCCAAACTGTTCTTTTGTATCAAAAGGGAAAGAGGAAATGAGAAAATCGCCTGTCCCGGAAGCCTAGAGTGCAAGCATTCAGTCACAGAGTCCCTCTTTCCTGTTTAACATTGCAACTACCAGGTTTGTTTGTTTTTTAAAACTACTTCCTGTACTTCCTATTTTGATTTATTTTATTTCTCTCTGTTGGCATTCCATACACACTTTGGAGGGCACCCAGGGGCGGTCCTATAGGTAGGCCAAGGAAGCGGTCGCATTGTTGTCGAACGGCTGAATTTAAGGGACCTTTCCCATAGGGGGACTGGCCCAGGCCACCCCTAAAATGCGAGGATCAAGGCCCAAATCTGGATGATCTTCCCAGAACTACAAATCCCAAGGTGACCCAGATCAACGCTCACCCAGATTTGGAAGAATGCCAATACCGAGAGAAGAATCTTAATCAGCTGATAAGGATGAGATGCCACGCCAAGGTTCCAAAGGCAAAACATAGTCTTTAATGGGAATGCAGGCAAATATATAGAAAAGCAGTCATTTACATTTGAATCGGGCGCCCTCCCCTCCCACGTGTAGCTCCAGCTGATTGGCCAAGCTGTCAAAGTCAGCTGGGCCAGGAGGCGCGGCGGCGCTCAACCAATAGGAAAAGACGCGCCAAGATTCGAACGAGCCAATCCTGGCTGGCTATGCAAGGCGGAAAGGACACAAAGGAAAACGGCTGGGTGAAGGAAGTAACCTGTGGCTGAATGCCTTGCGGCTGGCGAGCTTCCAATGGGAGACTCAAGCCTTCCTGTCTATTGTTTGGTTTGAGTACCTTAATGGCAGTCTTTTGTCCTGGCCGAAACTCCTTTGTCTGGGAGTTTTGGCTAAGCGGGGAGCATGGTTTCTCAGTTCAAAATGGCAAAATCATAACTTATTGCAGCCGGTAAGCGGGGCTTCGAAGCCCACTTTGGTCCAACTATGGTGTGGCTGAGTGACTTGGGGTTGCCAGAGCCCATGGGTCCCTTGGGGGCCAAGCTCCGAGGCCAAGGGGAGAAACGAGCGGGTGAATCCAGGTTCATAGTGGCGGAATCTATGTTCCACAGAACACCTGACCTTCACCCAATTATTGGTGCAAAGCATCGTATGGCCAGAAAAATGTATCATTTTGTTTGCCAGGGGAACTCTCTGCAAAGGGAGTCCTGGCTGAGCTTGGAAGCATGGTTGCTCAGTTTAAAATGGTCCTGAAAGATAGCTATTGAGGCTGGCTGCGAGGGTCGAAGCTCGCATGAAACAACCATGTTTTGGGTTCTGATTATATGACCGTACATATTCCCTATCATTGGCCAAGCTCCAAAAATGACAGAGACATATGTGGAGAGTCTTGGGCATAAAGAGTGTGGGCCTCACCCACGTAGAAACCCAACGTCCCTCCCAGAGTTATTATTTGTGCAAGGCAAAATGGATGGGAAAAGTGGGTTATTGTGCTCTGTTAAACTCTGGAACTCTCTGCTGAGGGCATTATCTTAATGTTACAGGGACACAAAATGGGAACACATAGGGGTACAATGTAGACAAGACAACCCAGATGTCCCCTGCAATCATCCCAATTACATTCCCATGCAGCTCTTGCTCCCAGAGAAATGATCTTTAAAACAGGCAGCACAATGCTGCTTTCCTCCTGGGAGTTGTAGTTCTCCTTGATGTAACCACTGTCCTTGGGAACTGCAGAGCCTTTGGGGCTTGGGGTGCAAAGGAGTAGCAAAGTCATTGAGGGTCCATGGTGCAAAAGGGGAGAAACAGGAAATGTCCAACTGGAGAAGCGTCCTTGAGGAAACTATAGAGTCCTGAGGGGCAGAATTGCTTCTGGAGTGCAATAGAGTGGCAGAGAGTCACAAAGTCCATGTGGCAAGAGGGGAAAAGGCTGGGAATATTCAACTGGGAAGTGTCCTTGGCAAACTGCTTCTCCCAAAGCCCAAAAGACCTGGGTTCCCTTTCAGTCCCCTTGCAATCTGGGCAAAACCCCTCCGGAAAAGCATCGGACATGGTTTGTCCAGAAAGAGAGTCCCTTTGGGTCCATAATCTGTAAGATGTGGCAAGGGCTTATGCTGGAATCAGCTGGGGAGAGCAGTCCAGGGATAGTCCGGGTTATGTAGCAGGAAGAAAAGGGCAAAATGCGCCAGTGTACTTGGGGAAACTAGATCTCTCAAACTGGTAACTGTGGGGAAAATCCTCCTCATGGTGACTGGGTAAAGGTCACTCGTGCCCCCCACCTTTGGAGCAGCTGTGTGAGTTTTGTTTTGAACAATGTGGCAGAGGCAGGTGATGCCCAGGGGAAAACTGATGTTGCTTACAGGAAATGGGTGCTTCCTGTTGCTGCCGTGGCTATTATTGTGTCAGGAGAAAAAGGAGCTAAAGAGAGAGGAAGAAGGGGCCATTTTGTGGGCTTTTTGTTCTTGTGCCACCCGGCCCAAGATGGAGGAAAAAGGAACTGTGGAACTCCCTGCAGCTGAATCCCGTCCCTCACGGCATCAGCATGGGGCGCCATCTGGGTAAGGGCACATTCCCCCGCATGCACACAACCACCGCCCCCTCGCTGTCCCTGAGCTGCGCACGCGGCCAGCCGTCTCCACCAGAGCGGCCCCTCAGGTGGGAAGTCACCAGCTGGGCGAAGGCGCGAAGCCACCCGCCCACAGCATGAGGGCAGCGAAGGCGGCTCCTCGCTCCTAGTCATAATAATGCGAGTCGCGGACCCAGGAGGCCCCAAATCGCTGCTGCTGCTGCCGCTGCCGCCGCCTCCACCATGTCCCCCTCAGCCTTGGCGGCCGCCCTGGCCAACAGCAGCAACGGGAAGGCAGCAGCACCTTGGTGCCTCAGGAGGAGGAGGCGGAGGCGCCGCGAGGAGGTGAGGCCAGGCGGGCTTGCCTCCCTTCCTTCCCTTCCCTTGGCTTGCTTTCTTTCCCTTCCTTGGCTCCCTCCAGGACCCCCTTCTCTCTTGGAAGAGCAGCAGCAAAGGGATGGATAGATGGGGCGGGTGGGCCTTTCTCCCCTTCTCGAGACTCAGGGGTCCCAGGGAGTTTGTTCTCTCCCTCCCCCAAGGTCCTTAGGCTATGGCAGGTGCCTCTCCAAACTACAACTCCCAGGACCCTGTGGCAGTTAAGCAAGGCCAGCTGCATTCATTCATTCAGCAGTGTAGATGTGCCAATTGCAATATTCACTCTTGCCTCAAGTACACAATGGTTCTTTCTAGGGTTCCCATATGTCCCTTATTCTAAGGGGGCGTCCCTTATTTTGGCCCTAAAATTTGTGTCCCTTATTTTCAGTTCCTGTCCCTTATTTTTGAATAGCAGGACAGGACTGGGCGAGGTTGACCAGAGGAAGGTGCGCACTGTGGTTTCCACAGCAATGCCTGCCCGGGGATTCCAACTCGCAGGGCAGCCTGCGTCCCCGTTGGAAGGAAGAGGCGATACAGGACTTTTCAAAGTACAGTAGACTAATTAACCATTACCCAAGGGAATGTTGGATCATGTTGGATAAAGATAGTTTCTGCTTGCTTGAGAGTTACTCTTAAAATAGGCCTAGCTGTGCATCCCAATACTATACAATGCTGTGTATCCCATACTATACTATACCATTAACTATTGACATAATAATCATGAAGATGTACTGTCTTATAAAATTTATTTTCTTTTAATATTTAGACAGTGCACTTTTAAAGTCAGCAAAGTCAAGTACTAAATACAGACGGAGAAAATAAGGTAGTTCTAATAATGTTTTTTCTGCATGACAAAGCATGCAGAAACATACCATGTACTGTTAAGAGAGTGTAAGTCAATTTCTTTTGTGAGTTTCAATCATTATCTTATTCTGTTAATAAAACTATTTCTACCTAATGTTTGAGTTTCAAGTTTTTAATGAAGTGTCCCTTATTTTTGTGAAAAATCCCATAAATGTCCCTTATTTCTTATATAAAAAAATAGCAACCCTAATTCTTTCTCTCCCCCCCCCCCCCCCATCTTGGCTGCTAATCTGGTTTTTGAAGAAGCCCCCAATGAGGAGGGCGCCAAAATAATGTTCGCTTACCATTTAAAATTACCTTAGACCGCCCCTGAGGGCACCAGACATGCTGAAGTTGCCCGTCTTCCATTGCTTGAACCAAACATTGCATCTCTAGTTAGACTTGAAAGTTAAATTCAGCCGTTTTTTGTTCTCTGAACTAGTCTGAAATAAATGGGAAATGAACAGCAGAAAAAATGAAAGGAGAAGATTGACTTTTATGGCCATGATGCATAAATACAAAATGAATGAAAATCTATTCAAATTCTCAACAATTCCACTACATTGTGGTTATGGATTGACTGGGTCACCAAAAACAATCACTCCCCAAATAGTTATGACTTGTTAGCCCAAGAAGGCAGCAATTTTGCATGGAATTTCGTTTAAATTATCTAGTTACGACCAGTCTTTCTTCTTTGAAGTACCACATCGTCTTTGACCTGGCCATTATGCTTAAGGAAATTGTCACTTTATTGTAGCAACTCTGTTTCACGCTCGAATGTGTTTTTAATCACATCAAGGTCTTTTAGCTACTCCAGAAACAGAATAGAAAGTTAAAGCATAATTAAGCTATAAAATCAATAAAATTCATTGTTTGGCTGCAGAAATTCAGCAAGATATTTAGGTGCAGAAAGGTGCTGTCACATGTCTTTTCTCCCCCTTCCTTCCTCCTTTCGAGAGGGTATAATGGAATTGAATTCTATTATTTAGAAGCTCTTTTGCAGTCGGAAAGATGCACTAGTTCTGTGAATGCAGAGTAATGTGAACCACAAGCACAAAACATTTCAAATGTGTGTGCAGCTAATGGAGCTTAACATCTAACTGCGTGCTGCTTTGATAAACAAACACAGGTACACGAACCACCACTTCATTTCTTGGAAAGCTGGTTTTAGAGTGGTGGATTGGAGTGAAGAAGTCATGTATCACCAGTAGCGCACATGCTTAATACTTTTCTGAACTCCTAACAAAGGCGAAATGCTTTTTTCTCCATGAATTACATTCTGCAAATATTATTTCTGTTCTGCAGACACCAAATATTTTATTTATTTATTTATTATTTCGATTTGTATACCATCCTTTCCAGGTGGCTCAGGACGGTTTACAGTATATCGAACTACAACAAAAGACATAAAAACATGAAAATAAAACAGTATCACATCAGAGCATAAGCACAGAGGAATTGTGAGGCAATTCCATATAGGACAATTCCACCTTCGGCCTAAAGGCCAATACCAACACTTTGAAGATGACCCGTGCTCAATTGATAACCAGTGCAGATGCTGCAAGATTGGAGTGATATGAGCCCTGACCGGTACTCCGGCCAGGAGTCTCACTGCAGCGTTCTGCACCAGTTTGAGCTTCTGGATAACCGACAAAGGAAGACCAATGTACAGGGCGTTACAGTAGTCTAGTCTCGAGATGACTGTTGCCTGGATTACCGTGGCTAGGTCATTGCCGAAGAGGTAGGGCGCCAGCCGCCTCGCTTGCCGCAGGTGGTAAAAGGCAGATCTGCTGACAGTGGAGATCTGAGTCTCCATCGTCAGGAGTGGGTCCAACTGACCCCTAGTTTTTTACTAGGGACGACGGCGTAGTGCCTCGCCATCCAACGCAGCAGCCGGAGTTCACACCCGCCCAGGTGACCCAGCCAAAGGATCTCC
>JARBWK010002431.1:0-15103 GCA_030556195.1 Anolis apletophallus
TTTTTGGAACTAAAGAAACTCATATATCATATTTGGTAAAAAGAACTAGGGGTACAACATAACTATTGTATTAGAACTGGACATTTATGTGAGTAATTATTTGTACAATTAAATATTTATGAGAGCAGTTATTTGTGCAAACAAATCTATTGTTTATTTATTTATTTATTTATTTACAGTATTTATATTCCACCCTTCTCACCCTGTAGGGGATTCTGGGCGGATTACAATGTACATATAGATGGCAAACATTGAATGCCATAGACACAGAATATATATAGACAGACACTCAGAGGTTATTTAACATTGTAGCTTTTGACCACCAGGGGAGCTGTCGCTTCCTCATTCTTTGCATACTTTCTGGAGATTTTTATGGCCTCGTAAATCAGTTAAATTAGCCTTTCAGGCTGCAAAGGTCAACAACAAGCTACACAATTTTGGTTACTTACCCGATCTGCGCTGGCTTTGAACTCATGACCTTTTGGACAGTAGTGATCTTAATGTAGCCGACTTCCAGCCAGCTGCGCCACAGTCCCGGTTTATTCATAGTAAGTATGAGAATTGCAATCTGAGTAGACTTTGACATTATGGTTTTCAGCTTGCTAATATCTGCGAGGATATGTTTCTCAATTGCTGTTAAAGTATGGCATTACAGCCTGCTGTTTTGGTACTGTTTGCACTGAATAGCAAATATTTGGCTAGTATGGCCACTCTGAAGTGTTAGCCATTTTCGGTCTACCAAAAAGAGCAATTAGCGGACTGGCTGCCAAAGCGAGAAATATTTATTTAGTGCAATTTGCGAATGAATTATTCCATGATTTTTAAATGACTATTGAGACTTTACTTTTAAGGATTGAAGACTTTGACGTTCCAATGTAAATCTGATTGAAAAGCGTTTACTTTTATTTGCATTGCTAAAAATCCCATTGTACCACAGCTCAAGTTCTCTGGACAATCAAGGTCACAACTAAATTGACCTAAAAATATTTTTTTGACCATTACAGTTGCAGAAATTGCTGTAAGATTGCTTTAATTGTATCTGAGATCAAGCAAATGACACACATCATTCTCAGATATGTGATTACACACTCATTCTGACTATGTCTGAAGTCTATGAAAAATAAATGTATGAACAGCCGGTATATCACAACTGCATTTTGTTTTTCTAAACACAGTGTTTTCTAATAATAATAATAATAATAATAATAAACTGTATGATAAAACTTACATTTACTTTCATGTGCACTTTTTCCTGGTGTACAATTTTGTATGCATCTTTTTCCTAAGATGCACATTTTTGTATAGTTCTTTTAAAAATACACTTATTTTGGTCCCAATCTTTCCTAATGTAAATATTAGACATTATGTAAATGTAAATATTTAGAGTCCAGAATGACACCAAATAATTCAGATACAAACGGAACCCAAATATTAAGTTTGTATACTATTCAGAGAGTTAGGATTAGTTCTCTAGAAATACGGACCAAAATGAAATTTCCCTAGATTCATAATAAAATGTGTGTAATGGCCTTACAACTACAAGCTTCAATTGAAAGTGTTGGGGTGGTGATGGTGATGGTTACATTACAGATTGAAATTGTTTTTAGAAAGATTGTTTTTTCCAAGAGAAACCCATGGAATCATATACTGTTAGTACTAAGGATGCTTAACAAAGTATTCCCAGTGCCTTCAGCAAGTCTGAATTTCCATACATCTTTGGAGAAAGTCTAAAACAATTAAACTGATAGTGAGTTAGTGAGTGAGTCAACATGCAGCATGAATCTTCTATGGCTGGTACTAAATATAGAAACAAAATAATCAACATCATATGTCAAAACAGTTAGGTGAGCCATATAGTTCAATAACAAGAATTATTATATACAAGGATATAAGAAATCAAATGTTCTGCCCAATACAGCTAAAACAGAAGCAAGGTGCCATTAAAATTAATGGTTTTAATTAAGAGGGTAAATGAGCTAACCGTTTGGGACGTATTTGTAACCAAAAGGTATTCATTAGGACATAGTTATTTGAATTGTTGTGGCAACATGTTTTTATTATAGATTTTACAGTTGATTTGCATTTCTTGACAGATATGATGGGAAATTACCATTACTTCTTTCATTTTAACATATTTCACAAAAGAGTGCATGACATATTATTGAAATGCTGTCAGCAATGGACTGGATGAAGAAGGGAGGTGTTTCGATACTAAATTAGTATACATTCTGGATACTAAAATGAACAAATTGAAATTTAATACAGACAATACAGAGGTGCACCTGGTCAGTTGAAAGGAGCTCCAGGGGATAGAGTTTCATCAAGCACAAAATGGGATTACACTGCCTTTACAGTTGGAAAAAACACGGTGAACCAGAGTTAAACACTTAAATCAAGGTATTATCATATAAAGATATATTGTGTTGGTGTAAATCAATGAGACAGCCCCTAAAAAGGGGAATCAACATATATACAATGGATATAGCAGTGCAAAATTAGCAAAATAAATGATAAATAAATGATATAGTTGATCAAAGCCATGACATATAAACCACCGCAACAATGGTACCCCCAGAAATGCCAGAAAGAGCAAAAGATGCAAATTCCTGGTAAGTCCGATAAGGTTAGAGTCCCAATATGCAAAGTTCGAAGGGAATAGTTCAATAATGTTCAAAGTAATCCAATTGGAGACCCGGGCATACTGGGGTGGACAAACAATGGATGTGGGGTATCAGGAAGCGGGGCTGCTCATCGGAGATGCCAAACCCAGACTGCAACGGTCGATCTGCAAGGCCTGATACCGTTTCGCCATAAGATTTGGCTTTATCAAGCGGAAGGTATACACAAGGCATGTATACCGAAGGGTGTATCGGGTCACGCTGATACACCATGCGTAACTCCACTCCTACATTGATGTGTGTATGCAGTATGCCTTAGCATTGCCTACAAGGTGGTGCAGTAAGCAGATAGGATGATTTGTATTCTATAGCAGCAGTATTAGGGGGAATCTGCAATAGGAATAAGAGTTATGCCAGCAAGATCTATGAGAATGAGTTTGCAATGCTTACATGTACTCATGAACAAATTGAAACTGAATCCAGACAAGACTGAGGCCCTCCCAGTCAATCAAAAGGCCGAACAGGGCATAGGGTTACAGCCTGTACTTGATGGGGTAATGCTCTCCCTGAAGACGCAGGTTTGCAGCTTGGGAGTGATCCTAGATTCATCCTTGAGCCTGGAACCCCAAGTCTCAGAGATGGCCAGGGGAGCTTTTGCACAATTAAAACTTGTGCGCCAGCTGTGCTCAGTCTGACTTGGCCACAGTGGTCCAAGCTCTTGTTACATCTCAATTAGACTACTACAATGTGCTCTACATAGGGTTGCCTTTGAAGACTGCCTGGAAATTTCAATTAGTCCAATGGTCAGCAGCCAAGTTGCTCACCGGAACGGCGTATAGGGAGCATACAACTCCTCTGTTACGTCAGCTCCACTGGATGCCGATCTGCTACCGGGCACATTTTAAAGTGCTGGTATTAACTGTAGTGACGCTCCAATGTCGGTAAGGATCACGCGTAGGTAGAAGCACGGTCCAACACGATTTTATTGCAGGTACAACACTTGTAAAGCTAAAGCACCGTCCCGCCACCCAAACACACCTTTTATACCCGAACCCCCTCCCTTTGCCCATGCAATGTCCAGGCAGGGTTGCACCATATCCGGGTGAATCAGCAAATCCCATAGTCCAAAGGGATGTGACCTCATTAGCCTCTGAGTCAGCATTAATAGTCCATTGTCCAATTCCCGAGTCCAGAAGAGGTTACCTCACTTCCCCTGGAACACCTGGAAGTTACATCACTCCCAGACTGACTCAGCATAGTCCTTCAGTAACTAGAGCAAAGGTCACTTTACTTCCCGGAGAACTGGGACAAAGGTCAGCACCACCTCATGGCAGGCTGGAAACCTGAACTTCTTCCAAGCTCAGATTTCCCAGATCTGACATAACGTCCTTCTCCACCGCGTCCTCCCCCTGTAGAAATAAAACACCATTCAGTCCTTAGGCGGAAGCGGCCCCACATATCTCTTCAAATAACTACAGTGGAATGTAGGATGAACCTTGCCTAGACTTTTTGGCAAAAGGAGGGTATAAGAGACTTTATTGGCTGCCTTCTCCACCCTGAAAGGTCCAATATATTTCGGGCTTAGTTTCTTAGACGGGCGTCCCAACTTTAAATTCTGTGTGGATAACCATACCAGATCACCCTCTGCATACTCCTCCCCTTCCTGTCTTCGCCGATCCCCAAACAGCTTGTACGCCCGCTGCGCCTTTCCCAGAGCTTCCGTAACTTCCCTCCAATCATCCTGCGCTCGCATCTTCCACTCACTCTTTTCCTCCCCTCCAAACTCTAACAATTGGGGTAAAGGAGCCACATCCTGGCCGTAAACTACCTCAAAAGGGGACTTTCCCGTGGAAGAATGCACTGAGCTATTATATGCCATCTCAGCATATGGCAACAAGTCCGACCAGTTATTCTGCTCCTTATTACTAAATATACGCAGATACCCTCCTAGCGATTTTTGCGCTCTCTCCACGCCCCCATTGCAGCAAGGATGACAAGCGGTCGTAAGACGTCTTTGGGCCCCCAACACCTCCAAAAACTTCTCCCAAAACCGGGCAGTAAACTGAACCCCACGATCGCTAAGAACCTGCTCCGGGCACCCATGCAACCGGTACACATGCTGCACGTATAACTCAGCCAACCTCTCTGCCGACGGTAGCCCCTTCAATGGGACGAAATGAGCTTGTTTCGAAAATAAGTCTAACACAGTCCAGATATATCTGTAACCCCGACTAGAGGGCAACTCCCCCACGAAGTCAGTGCTGACATGCGTCCACGGCCGCACTGGAGAAGCCACCACTTGGATCAACCCTTGCGGTTTAGCGGCATGATCCTTATTCCTAGCACAATCCTCACAACGCTCTACATACTCCTTCACTTCCGCTCTCATCCCTGGCCACCAATATCGCTTCTTTATGGCCAAAAGTGTCTTTGTGACTCCCCAATGACCAGCAGACTTGTGATCATGATTAAACTGTAAAACCTTCCTCCTCACGCCTTGAGGAACATACACTTTATTTCCCATAACCCATAAACCATGCAACAACTTGCATTCATCTTCATGGCTCTGCAACCACCTATCACTTTCATAACCCTTCTGTAACTCCAAACACCATTCATCAACCACTCCTTCCTCCTTCTTCACCTCTCTCACTACCTGAGACCTCGTCTGCACTGCTAATCCCCAATGCTCCTTAGTAAACACCTCCTCCGATTTCTCCAAACAATTCTCACCCACATTGGGATACCGGGACAACGCGTCTGCCACTACATTTTCTTTCCCCTTTATATGCTGCAATGAGAAATTAAACCGGGAAAAATACTGAGCCCACCTCACCAATTTGGGAGATAGCTTCTGAGGGTTCTTCAAATACTGAAGGTTCTGGTGATCCGTTAACACCACAAAAGGAAAAGCAGCCCCTCCAGAAACTGACGCCACGTTTGCAAAGCACACCTCACAGCAAAAGCCTCTTTCTCCCAAACGGGCCACTTCCTTTCCAGCCCTGAACTTTTTGGAGAAATAGGCCACGGCCTCAAATTCCCCTGCTCATCTTTTTGCATCAGCGCCCCTCCATATGCCCAAGCGGAAGCATCACACTGTACAACAAAAGGCTTGTCTACATCTGGGTGCATTAACAGAGGACCACGGGTGAAAGCTCTCTTCAATCTTTCAAACGCCTCTTGACACTCCTTATTCCAGCCTAACTTAGCACCCGGGGACTTGGTCTTCTTCGACTCCCCCTTCCCCTTAGTCTTTAACAACTCCGTGAGTGGGAGAGTTATAGCTGAAAATCCAGGTATAAAAGTACGATAAAAATTAGCCAACCCCAGGAAAGCCTGCAACTGCCTACGGGTTTGTGGAGCCTCCCAGCTCAACACATCCTCCACTTTAGCTGGATCCATAGCCACTCCACTCTCACTAATCCTATAACCCAAAAAATCAATCTGACTCTTCCCAAACTCACACTTACTCAATTTCACATACAAACTAGCTTGCCTCAACCTCTCAAGCACCTCTCGAACCAACTGAACATGCTCTTCTCTGGTACGCGTCACAATCACAATATCATCCAAATACACAAAAAAACCCTTATATAAAAGGGGGTGCAACACCTCATTTATAAGCTGCATGAAAATACCGGGAGCTCCCGCCAAACCGAATGGCATCACGGTCCATTCGTACAGCCCGAGGGGGCAAGAGAAAGCAGTCTTCCATTGATCACTTTTTTTCACCCGCACCATATGGAACGCATCGATCAAGTCCAATTTGGTGAAAAACCTACCGCCCCCTAGCTGGCCCAACAAATCCTTAATCAAAGGCAAGGGATAACAATTTGTAGTGCTGATAGCATTCAACCCCGATAATCGATACATAATCGCAACCTCCCATCCTTTTTCTCCCGAAACAAAACTGGGGCCGCAATAGGGGATTCAGACCTCTGGATAAACCCCTTCTCCAAATATCCATCAATCTGTTCCCTCAACGCCACCTTCTCCTGCACCGTCATAGCATATATTTTCGGTTTCGGCAAGATAGCCCCCTCCTTGACCTCTATGCCACACTGTACATTGCGGAAAGGGGGAAGACTCTGGGCCAATATAGGGTTAAACACATCTGCGTAATCCCAATACTCAACAGGCACCCCTGGACCTCGCCCAGAACCCCTTTCCCCACATTAGGCTCACATTGCACCTTCCCAGTCTTCCAATCAATTTTGGGGTTTACTTGCTCTAACCAAGGCAGTCCTAATACCACTTCATGACCTTTAATGGGAGCCACTACAAAATCTATACCTCCTTCCCAAGGTCCCACCCGACCTTTTAAATCCTTAGTGCCCAAAGAAAATGGTCCACCCTCAATAGATGACCCATCCAACTGAGTAAAAGTTACAGATGTTGCCAGGGTTTTAGTCCCCCCCCCCCCCCAAATCATCTACTAACTTCGGGGACATGATATTTTCTGAACACCCACAATCAACCAATGCTTTTTTTCTCAATAATCTCCTTCCCTTTAAATAAACCCAGGGTGCATTGTACACTTGGGGGACTCACCCCAACACTTTTTGAATCTGTATTGTCCACAAAAGCCGCCCTAGCGGATGCTACTTTAAGTGGATCCGAACGGATTGGATCCGACACCTGCTTCTGCCGGCACTGGGACGCAAAATGGCCCGGCTGAGAGCAGACGAAACAAAGGCCACGTCCCATCACGGGTTTCTTCATAGCGCTAGTTCTGCCATCGCCGCCACCACGTCGAGGCTCTCCTCCCCGGAATCGTCCCTCAGGAAAACCCCGTCCCGGAACTCTGGACTTTATCGACTGGAACCGTCGTCGCTGCACCTGGGCCAGGATCCCCTCCACGCTGCCGGCTAACTGGATCCAACCATCTACATCTCCTGGATCACCTCTATGCAGACACCACTCCAATATTTCCTTCCGCAGGCCATCTTTAAATAGTTCAAGCAATGTAGCCTGGGACCACTCGGCAACTTTGCCAGCCAATCCCATAAATTCCTCTGCATATTCTGTAACTGATCTGGGTCCTTGGGATAGACAGCGCAGCGCTTCCTTCGCTTTTATCCTCTCCAGAGGATCACGGAAGCGGTTTCGAATAGCTTGCAAGAAGGCCCGGACCGATGTTAAACATGGATCTCTACGGTCATGGCACTGCACATACCATTCAGCGGCCCTTCCTTTAAACACTCCTCCAATGGCTCGAACTCGGCTACCATCACTAGGGTAAAGATGACCGTAGTCCTCCATATGATCCCTCACTGCGGCGATAAAGAAAGCCACCTTGCAAGCTTCCCTTCAAATTCCACCCTCAGAGGTTCTTCAATCGTCCTCCAAACTCCTGAGATTGCACTCTCCTCCCCTGAGGGTCCTCCAGCCTTGAGGCTCCTCTTCCCATCCCTGCCGACTGCAGGGGCGGCTCACCGGGACCGGATTCACTTCTGACGCAAGATGACCACCATCCGTCCACACTCCCATGGGAGATCTAGGACGCTCAGCTGCCGACGGTTCGCCATCCATCCACGAATAAAAAGTGAAGTCTCCTCCTCCCGGTGCACTCCACGCCGAATCCCTTGGCTCTCTCCTGGACATAGCCTGAGACATCCTTCTCATGGTATGCTCCATCGCCTCCATTCTACACCTCATCACCGCCAATTCCGATAGCGGTTCAGGTTCCGTGGTTTCACTACCACACTCCGCCAGGTCCACCTGAGCTGGGGCACTCTTCCCCTCAGCTTCTCTGGTCCCGCACTCCACTGGATCCACCTGAGCTGGCCCTTCTTTCAGCACAGCTTCTCTGGTTCCTCCGGCCATCCGGACACCCGTCTGAATGGGGCCTCGCTGCCCCATTCCTCTGGATTCACCTCTCAAAGCGCTCACCTGAGCGTCCCACAATCTCTCCGCTTCACGGAGCTCGTCCACCTGAGCTGACGCACCGCACGCCGTCGCTTCCCTGGACTCGTCCGGGAACCCCACTTGGTCAATGGTAGTCCACTCCCAATCCATGGTTCTCCGGACCTCTTCAGGAGCAATATTCCACATATCGATATACTCCTCTTCCTTCCAAGCCAACCTCTCCATTGCTGGGAAAGTTGAATGGGGCTTTAGCTTCTGTAATGACGCTCCAATGTCGGTAAGGATCACGCGTAGGTAGAAGCACGGTCCAACACGATTTTATTGCAGGTACAACACTTGTAAAGCTAAAGCACCGTCCCGCCACCCAAACACACCTTTTATACCCGAACCCCCTCCCCTTGCCCATGCAATGTCCAGGCAGGGTTGCACCATATCCGGGTGAATCAGCAAATCCCATAGTCCAAAGGGATGTGACCTCATTAGTCTCTGAGTCAGCATTAATAGTCCATTGTCCAATGTCCGAGTCCAGAAGAGGTTACCTCACTTCCCCTGGAACACCTGGAAGTTACATCACTCCCAGACTGACTCAGCATAGTCCTTCAGTAACTAGAGCAAAGGTCACTTTACTTCCCGGAGAACTGGGACAAAGGTCAGCACCACCTCATGGCAGGCTGGAAACCTGAACTTCTTCCAAGCTCAGATTTCCCAGATCTGACATAATAAATACCTCTATCTTTCTTTTTAAATACATTTTCTCAGTTTTAAAAAAGTCTGAAGTAACAATGTGGGAGGAGGCCTGTCAGTTGAAGCCGGTATCACCTGGACCTTCCACAAATTTCTATAAATGAGGAAGTATGATTGCACTGTGAAAAATAGAGGGTGGTGCCAGGAGTTGTTTCAACTGCATAGCATGGCTACATCCCTGGAGTAGGCTGGAATACATAGGCTGAAGAAGAGAAAATTATTCCTCCTCCAGATTCCACTGTCTGGAGTGACATCTATATGGTACTTTATGGCGAGGACATGTCTACTGAATCCGATCCATTGAGTGCTATTCTGTGTGTCTATTTTACTGTGTAGCCAGCTATTGGAATCATAGTTCGGTGATGGTGTAGGCAGCTCACTGCAGTCGTTCCCAAGTGAAACTATATTTGAATGGTTGTCTCAGAGTGTAGAACAAATATTCCTTTATGATGTAAAGTGGTTAGGTGGAGATAAGCCTTTTGTGTGTTCTTTCTCACTTGGGGTAAATCATGAAACTGGAGGCCAAGGTCACTGTGAATGGCAGCATATGTATTACACCTTATCATCAGACGTATATAGCTAAGATTTTAAGCACAGATTATATTTTCAGTATCTTAAAACGAAGAGGTGTGTATGTGTATCGTGTGTATATAGATATATCTGTGCATAGAAGGAGAGCGAGAGTGATAGAAAGAACCAATTTTCTCCTGTTAGACAAAATAGAGTTTCAGCGATATTATGGCTGCACTCTGATATGCCATTTATTTGGAGCAAATAGAGGGCGATATGCCAGTTGCCATGGCAACAAGTTTCCCGCTGGAGCTGCAAAAGAGCTTTCGGCATATTTGGAAATGACTTCCTCCCCATTATTGCCTGAGCTGCAAGAAAGGTGATGTCTGCTGCAATTATATACAAACGAATGTGTTTAATTTTACAAATGGAGATGCCTTTTCCGAGTTGTTTGTGACATCCGGAGAAACCGAAGCAGACTGAAGCAAACACATGGACAAAAGTGTTAGTTCAGATAGAAGAGCCTGGATCATTAGCAGCCTGGTCATGTCCCATTTTCTTGAGTGTGTACTTAGCTAGAAGGTGTAATTGACGAGCAATTTATTGCAGGGAAACTCTTCTCTTCCACATGCTTGTTTGAATCCTTTTCACCTGGTACTGTTCACTGAGATCATCACATATTTACTTTGGACAGATGGATGGATGAATCAGATGGGTAACACAGTTGCCTAGACAGCATTTCTTACACTGAGTTATTTAGCTCAATCTAAATATGTATCCTACTAAATGGAGGAATAAAAGAAGAGTGAAAGAGAATCTACAATGTATTGGGAGAGGATAGGTGGGAATATTCTTTATGGTATCCTCAAGGTCTATAGGTTCTTGCCATAATGGTTCTTGCCATTGCTTCACTTCAGATGCCCAATGAACAAAAAGTTCGAGGCCAACGTTCTTCAAGGTATGGAGATAAGAGCCACACTCCATGTTGGGTAGACCAGTGGTTCTCAACCTGTGGGTTGCCGGGCAATTTTGCCTACAACTCCCAGAAATTCTAGGCAGTTTACCAGTAAAGCGGGTTTGGTACTTTTCCGTGCAAAAAAGTACAGTCAGAGAGTGATGCTACATGCGTGTTTAGCTTTGAGATGCGGGTTCCTGTGCCAAGAATCAGACAGGCACTTGCAATGTGAAAATAACACTGTGATTGAAGCTCTTTAATACACCCTGTGCCTGACTTGAGATAACATAGGCCAGATGGGTGGAACAGTACAGTTTGAGCTATGGGAGAACTTAATGCGAATAAAGAAAGCACTGCGCATGACAAGAGAGTCTGACCCCCTCCGTTGCTGGCACGGAGCCTGGAAGTCAATGTTTCAAATTAGGGAACATCAGAGACTCAGGATTGATAGCTGTACTGTGAGAAAGAACTAACAGAAATGACTATTGTTCTCATTCATAGGTGTGACTTAAAGATGTGATGCTAATGAAAATGCAATGTTTATTGGATTAATGAAATGTCATGTAAGCAACAGTAATCACCAGCCAATTATGATTGTTTTTATCCATGAAGAAGGGGTGGGCTTAACTGAAATGACTCCATTGGGGTATAAATGTCTTTGTATTGGAAGTGACGGGGTCTTTTGCCCCTGATTGCAGCGTGTTCTGCTGGCAGAAGCCCACCAGCTGGTGCCAGAAAATAAATCTTTTTGATTTTCACCTATTTCACAGTTGCCGTGTGTTCTCCCTCATCCTTGTACCCGCACGTTCAGGTAGCTTGGTAAAGTTAACTTGGTACTCGGAGTTCCATAACTCCTAGATTTGGCTGCTTCACCAGCTGTTAGGATTTCTGGGAGTTGAAGGCCAAAACATCTGGGGACCCACAAGTTGAGAACCACTGGGCTAGATCATCATTCAACTCCTGTGGTTTTAGCAGAAGACTATCCTACTGACACCAATGCTGATGCTTATCCCATTGCTTTGGGTAGCATATCCAGAAAAAAGTTGTAGGCCAAGGATCAAGTTAGACCATTTGACAAGCGAACGCGAAAAATAACTCATTTCTGCCCTAATGAGAATTTTAAGGTCTTCTTTCCTGAAGGCAAAAAAAGTTGGAAAGAATGAATATGCATGTTGTGATATCTTGGCCTAGCTTTCCCCCTTCCTCTGTTCATTTCCTTGTTTGGCCTCTCTTTGGGGTGGACTGTTCCATTTGTGCTGAGTTTTAGGGATGGAGCTTAAAATCCCCCTAGAGCAGTGGTTCTCAATGTTCCTACTGTGGCGACCCCTTAATACAGTTTCTCAGGTTGTGGTGACCCCCAACCATGAAATTATTTTTGTTGCTACTTCATAACTGTTATGAATCGTAATGTAACATCTGATATGCAGGATACATTTTGATTCACTGGGCAAAATTTGGCACAAATATGTAATACACCCAAATTTGAATACTGGTGAAGTTGGGGGGGGGTATTGATTTTGTCATTTGGGAATTGTAGTTGCTGGGATTTATAGTTCACCTACAATCAAGGAGAATTCTGAACTCCACCAATGCTGGAATTGAACCAATCTTGGTACACAGAACTCTCTTGACCAACAGAAAATCCTGGAAGGGTTTGGTGGGCATTGACCTTGAGTTTTGGAGTTGTAGTTCACCTACATCCAGAGAGCAGTGTGAACTCAAACAATGATGGATCTGGACCAAACTTGGCACAAATACTCAATATACCCAAATGTGAACACTGGTGGAGTTTGGGGAAAGCAGACCTTGACATTTGGGAATTGTAGTTGCTGGAATTTATAGTTCGCCTACAAACAAAAAGCATTCTGTACCCTACCAAAGATAGAATTGTTCAAAACTTCCCACACATACACACACTCATGACCAACATAAAACGCTGTGTTTCATGATGGTCTTTGGTGACCCCTCTGGCACCCCCTTGGGACCCCCTGAGAGGTCCTGACCCCCAGGTTGAGAAACGCTGCCCTAGAGGCATAGCTCTGATGGTTTAGCCCTGCTGCCTCAGAGCTTGTTGGAAAGGTTCCCCTCATTTATTCTGAGTCAGAGCTTTAGAGAAGAAGGCCAGAAATTATCTGGGTTTTCTTGGCCTGGCAATCCTATAGCAAATACATACCTTATAGTCTCTATAGCCTAGTATATACATCAGAGTTACTATAGTTCTGTACATACCTTATAGTCTCTATAGCAGAGTACATACCTCAGAGTTACTATAGTTCTGTACATACCAACTACTGCTTGTACTTACCATTACTATAGCCTAGAGTTCATACCATTTTTATAGCTCATAGTCACCATAGCCTCGTATATACATCATAGTTCTGTACATACCTAATAGATTATAGCTTGTACTTACCTAATAGCCAATATAGCCTAGTATATACCAGTACATACCTTTTAGAGACTAGAGCCGGGGTGCCCAGACTTTTTCAGCATGCGAGCTACTTTTAAAGCAACGAAGTCGAAAAGATCTACCTGCCCCCGCCACGCTCACTCCCGTTGCCGCGAGCCGCTCCCATTGCTGCCTTCTGCCTGCGCGGTGCTTCTTTCGCCCATGGGGCATTGCGGGAAGGAGGAAGCACGAGGCGGGGCCTCCGGAGGCCCCACCTCACACTCCGCTCTGCCTCTCTGCATGGCTGCTTCTGGATGAGAGAGAGGCAGGGCGGAGCATGAGGCAGGGCCTCCAGAGGCCCTGCCTCGCGCTCCTTCAGGAGGCCCCGCCTCACACTCCCTCCTTCCCGCAATGCCCCACGGGCGGAAGAAGCGCTGCACTGGCGGAAGGCGGCGGCAGGAGTGCGCGCGCGGCGGCAACAGCACTGCACGCATAGCAGAAGTGCCCCATCTGGCGATTGACCTCATTTGGTCTCGCGATCAACTTGTCCATCGCAATCGACTTCCTGGGCAGCCCTGGACTAGAGCTTGTTCCATACTATCATAGCCTTATATTTACCAGTATTTACAGTTAGAGCCTTGTTCTTGGCATTACTTCGCGAATGAATATACTTAGGAAGGACTCATCCCATGCTTTTTACAAGTGTGTTGATGACTAAAATGACCAATTTGAGATAGGCAAGTCCGGTTGCAGAAAGCACAGCAGAAAGTCTCATTGGGTGATGTTGTTTCCAAGTTGCAGTTCTTTCTACATTGTCGTTTCTCTTCGAGACCCATTCGGTGTGCCTTCTCAAAAGACGCCACAGCATTGTGGATAGTATGTCTCCTTACTTCCCGATGTGAGGCCAGGGTGGACCATTTTTGGTGATCAATCTGGCCAAGCCTGAGATGTTGTTTCAGGGATATCTCTTTTGGGGCGCCTCTCTTTCGTAGTGTCTTAGGGAGGCAGTGGTCCTCCACCCTAGAGACGTGCCCTGCCCTGCACAGCTGTGTTTTCAATAGCATGGCTCAATGCTGGTGATATGTAAACACAAGTTTCTTAGTGGAAATTTAAACACAAGAACACAGTAGGAAGCAACACATTGAGCAGTATCAAATTCACATGTATTAAACAATTGTGCATTCAAGTAGCAATATCAAGCCCACTTAGGCACATGAACGTAGCAGTCCCAAAGCATTACCAGCCAATAATACATTCGCAAGACAGGAGTTGTGGGAAAAAAGTCCTGGGAAGGGGTACAGTACGACGGAGAGGAAAGTCTTCGAGGGTAAACAATGTCCGTCCCCTGGGGTAGCCAATACTCATCCAGGTTCACCACAAAGGTCCCAATCCTGTACAAGGGGTCCAAATGGACAGCCGGTGGAATGCGTGGGCGCCAAGGCGACGGTGAGATAGCGCGCCGAGTCCGTGTCGCCCCCAACGGGGCTTTTTCAAGCGGCTGGTGGTATCAGTGCCGGGCGGTGAAACGCAGGGTATAAAGCATTCTGAAACATTGAATATATATACATCACATATACAAACAAGCCACCATATTTCCACAGTGGAGACAATGCAAGAGAGCAGACATAACATACCAGCAACGGTTATGATCCAGCATGATACATCCTGCGGACCTGAAGGTAAGTTTTGACAGCAGAGGCAGAGCCTAAATACTGAAATCCTAATGAGGCTTACGTGAGAAGGGCGGATAAGGGGAGGGGGTCATTGAGGCCCAGGGGAAACTCGCTCTGTAGGTGGATTATCCACCAGGTTTCCCTCCTGAGGAGGAAATTATGGGCGTTGCAATGAGGGGTAACCTGACTTTCTCCAAACCAGTAAATTTAAAGGAGTCTGGACTGTGCTTTTCTCCTTAAAATGTCTATAGAGGATGCTATTGTCCATTCCTGTGCGTACCGAGAACGATGTTCCGACATCCTCGCAGCGCAATTGGCGAGATGAAAAGCCAACATAAACCATCCC
>JARBWK010002432.1:0-7500 GCA_030556195.1 Anolis apletophallus
CCGGTGGCGGAGGATTGGCTGTGGAGCTCGCTGCACTTCAAGACTTGCTACGTACTCAATTGGACCAGGCCAAGGCTGACTACAGCCGGATGGCTGATCGCGGCGCCAGGAGGGTACTGGCGTCCTCGTGGGGATCGTGTTTGGTTGTCTACCAGAACTTGCCCCCAACGCCCGAGCCACGGTGGATGCGAGATTTTGGGCCTACAAGGTGTTGGAGAAAGGTGGGCCCTGTTTCCTTCAAACTACAACTCCCAGCGGACATGAAACTCCACCCGGTGTTTCATCGCTCCTTGCTCCCTTAGCCAAGGGAGTGCGGCCTGGCGTGGCGCAGCCGCCTCCTCCCCCCCGTGATGCGGGAGGGAGGAGAGGAGGTCGAGGAGCAGGACATCATGGATTCACGCCACCGATACAGGAAGTTGGAGTACATCATTGACTGGAAGGGTTTTGGCCCTGAAGAACGAGCTTGGGTCAAGGCTCGAGATGTACACGCGCGGAGTTGGTGGCTCGTTTCCAATAAGTACCCTGACAAGCCCAAGCCCGGGGGGCGGCCCAGGGGAGCCTGAGGGGGATAGTGTAGCACCCATGGGTCCGTTCGTGCCACTCAAAGCGTGCTCCGGGGTCCCGTTGGCATTGGGACCCGCACAGGCTGGAAGGGACTCGGAGGATGAGTTGGAAGGCCCAGAGCAAGATTGGTCAGCCATACCTTTGCCCAGTTCACCTGTAGAGAGCTTAGCCTGGGATCCCGGGTGGGAGCATTCTCCCGGGGAAGGAGCGGACCAGGTGGAGATGGGAGGCAGTGAAGCAGATAGCGGAGATAGTTATGAATTCCCAAACGGCCGAGGTTCCCAGAGCAGCCGAGCAGCAGATGGAGGCTAGCGGCTGGGAAAGTCCGGGGGAGGCTGCTTCTCAGGAAGATAGCGATACTAGGCTGGCTGAGCGGGGCCGTTCTCACAACAGGCGCAGGGACATAGAGGAGGGCAGGAGGAGCTGGCATCTGTCCCTAGACCGTCACCGTTCGGAAAGTAGAGACTGGAGACGCGGGCCCTAGATCGTCGGGGTTCCAGGCCGAGGATTAAGAACGGCCCGTGGGAACTGATCCTCAGTTCTCCGGCCACGTCTGATCTGAAGGGCGTTGAAGCGGAGTGTATCTTGGAGCCTAGTTTGGCTCGCCTTGAACCAAGACCTTGCCTTGTATTGATTCGCATTGGTGCGGATCCCTGCTACGTTCCGAGTGAATCAGGAGCCTTGCCAAGCTTTTTACCACGCTTGCCTTTGAATCTACCTTTGGAACCTTGCTTACTTCACTGAACTGCAGCTTCGGGCTGATTGCTTTATTTTATGAACTTTATTAAGTGAATTGCTTTTTGGATCTGTTTTTATTCAATAAACATAGTTAGCCTTTGCTACGTCTCCGTGTGTGTGTTAAAGGGGCAGTTCTAAGTCGGTGATTGTGACACACGCAGATACAGAATGGGTGACACCTGGCTCGACAACAGTACATGGGAAGATGATCTTGGAGTCTTTGTGGACAACAAGTTGAACATGAACCAACAGTGGGATGCAGCAGCTAACGAGCCAATGGGATTTTGGGCTGCATCAAAAGGAATATAGTATCTAGCTAAAGGGGACTTTGCTTTGCTTTGGTCAGGCCTCACCTGGATTGCTGTGTCCAATTCTGGGCACCACAATTTAGAGGTATATTGGCAAACTGGAAGATGTCCAGAGGAGGGTGACTAAAATGTTGAAAGGTCTGGAGATCATGCCTTATGAGGAGCATCTTAAAGAACTGGGTATGTTTAGCCTGCAGAAGAGAAGGATGTAATGAAGATAGATAGCCATGTTTAAATATTTGAAAGGATGTCAAAAGGAAGAGGAAGCTGACTTGTTTTCTGCTGCCCTGGAAACTAGAACTCAGAGCCATGGGTTCAAATTACACAGAAAGATATTCCCTTGAAGATTAGGAAGAACTTCCTGAGTATGACAGCTGTTCAACAGTGGAACCCTCTGCCCAGGAGTGTGGTGGAGATCCTTCCTTGAGGCTTTTTAAACAGAAGTTGTTTGGACATCTGTCAGGAGTGCTTTGATGGTGCTTTGTCTGCATGGCAGGGGGTTGCATTAGATGGCCCATGTGGTCTCTTCCATCTCTATTATTCTTTGATTTGTTCCAGTGGCTGCAGGGCTTCTTCCAATTAAAATCAAAGTAAAATTAATGGAGATATTTCACATTAATGGAGGTCAGCACATGAACCATCATTCCTTTCCTCTCCAGGTGCTCCATGCTATGCTCTCTTGTGCCATGTTGTATATGGATAGAAGTTGGTTTGCTGACAAATAAAGCCTCGCTCTATCATTCTATTCCTTAAGCCATGAACTTGGAGAAAAATGATATTTCCTGCTTCAAGGAATATCGTCATGTCTATTCCATTTTATGTTTTGAATAAAATGGAATGACAATTTTTCTCAACCTATTTACCCGAGAAATTAAATATTTTCTGAAATAAGCAAGAGAATATAACATTTTAACTTGCAGAGTACAGTATGTGTGACAAAGGATAACTTTGATTACTATTTTTCAGATATTTACATGTGATCTCTTAGAAAATGGAACTAAGTCTGTTTCACCTTATACATAGTGTGAAGGTAATTTTATACATAATATTTTAAATACTTTTGTACATGAAACCAAGTTTGTATACAATGAACCATCAGAAAGCAAACATGTCACTATTTCTGCTATCCATGTGAACAATTTTGGAATTTGAGCATTTCCAGTTTTGGATATCTGAATAAGAGATATTCCATCTTAAATACCTGGGAATATGCCCTATTGACCTGAATGGGCCTTACTTCTCATTAGAGATATCTATGGCTATATGGCAAGTCTTGATTCTGCTTGCCTTATTAGTGTAAAACAAGAATTAAAGATATATGCAAATATGTTTTTGAAAACCCTAATCAACTATAGTTTGACAATAGCCAACATCTCCCGTGACTTGTGTTAGATGATCTTTGTCATTTTTGCTCTGCTAGTAATGCTGTAATGGAAACACTGTGTGCCCAGGGCAAATAACCAGAAATTGTAGATACAGTAACATACCTTGAGAACATCCTCTTAAACAACAAACAAGTTCTGATTACATTCTCTATTGGTACCTCAAATAAGGATTAGGTATGCACTAGATATTTCTCACACACTTTGTTCTCTACATAATTCTGAAATTATATTAAATTCCGATGCTTGAAATAAACTTTCTCTATCTTGAACAATTCTGTGAGTAGCAGTGCTGAGACCTAATAGATCTTTTGGGCAAAGTTATTATCTATTTGTATTCCTGCTCAGTTTAAGGGCTCCTTCTGGCTCCATGTCTCACATAGATTTTTCAGTCCTATCCAATAGTATATGTGTGCATATGTGCCTTCTAGTCACTCATCAATTTAATGGGGAACTTATAAATTTCACAGGGTTTTATTATGCAATGAATATTCAAATGTAGTTTTGTCTGAAACTAGGTTACCAGGGAAGCCAGGTGTTTTGCCCAGATAGCTGAGAGCAGGCATGTAGTGGGAGGGGGGCTTGAGGGGCTTCAGCCCTCTCCCTAAATTCTCTGGGTGGTCCACGAGAAGGCCTTACTGGTACATTATTTAAACTGTTGTTTATTCATATGATCTGATCACCATAATATATCCCATATGCATGGGGGTACTGGGATAACGATACAAAAGGTTTGCTAGGGTAGATCCTCTCACTCAGACTCACCCCGAATCAAAATCCTGGCTGAGGGGTAGGCCGGATAGGAATGTTACCTTGGTTTAGACACATCAAGTTTGAAACACACATTAGTTAGACTTAGTTACAAAGTTAAATAGGAACTATTCAATAAAAGTTGCCCATATTTGAACCCAAAAAAGTTGTTGCGGTCTTGTCATTTGGGGGGTTGGCAGGCAAATACTTTTGATGGATAGGTTAGATAGCCTCTACATAAAACACTATCCAGAAAGTTGAGATTATTTTGGTTATGCAGATGAAAAATTGCCTCATTTCTTCTATGTCTTTTACACCTTGCTTTCTAAGGTATACAAAAGAGAGAGAAAAATTTAAAATAGCTTATTGATAGAAAAACAGAATAGAAATATGAAGGATTTGGGTTTTTTTTTTAAAAAAGAGTAAAGGTATTGAAATGTTTCTCTTCCAAAAATCTTTAACCATGCTCCCTGTATGTAGTTAGTATTGCTTTAAGCCATGGAAACTATAGGCTTAGATAAATTTTCTACAAGATATAGTCTATGATGTCCATAAAGGTTAAAGCTTCCAGCAATTAACACTATTACTGTAGCTTGTTCTGCATGCATCCATTTAGCTATATTGCTCCTGCCTTGTATAATAGAGATGGCTCACAGAACAAAAGGAGGTACTTTTAAATAGCGGTGAAGCTCATTCTGGAGAACTAATACAATGTAATTGACTTAGGGTGCATATACACTGAAGAATTAATTCAGCTTGACACCTCTTCACTTCTGTGTTGCAATGCTATGGAATCCTGGGATTTGTAATTTGGGACCTCAAAACACATGAAAGTGGGGAAAGGTGGGGCAAAGCAAAGTGAACTGTTTTCTTTCATTCCTGTGTCTTTCCATTTTCAGGGATGGCAGCCATCCCAAATCCTTTCCTTGCTTTTATCTGGCTTCTCTCCAGCTTCTGTCACTGGGAGTTGGGTAGCACACAGCTTCTTTTAAAAAAGAGCCTTTCCTCTGTTTTCCTGTGCTGCCACAATAGAGTCTCACATAAAACCACTGGAAGTGACCTTTTCATGTGATGGACTCTGTGGGACCACATTTTGGCAGTGAAGAGAAATGGAGAGAAGACTGTGAGGGATGAAGCCCTTGGTGATGCACCACCAATCTTTGGCAATGAAGGATAAAGACCTTGTAAAACTGCAGTTCTCATGATTCCATAACAATGAACCACTGCAGTTAAAATAGTGTGTCAAACCACATGAATTCTACAGTATAGAGGCATCTTGAGTTGAGCTGTGTGTGTATGTGCTACATTAAGGAAGAATGGGCTAATTCCCATGTTAGCCAGATGTAAAAGAGATGAAAGGGACAATTTGACACCAACTTGTTAAGTGAGCACATTAATATTTGATTTGATGGGTCCTTGATGTAGAATCAACTTCTTCTAGATATTTACTTTGTTCTTCACTTAAGGAATTTGGCAAAAATGTTATTTACTAAAAAAAACTCCCTGGTATCTTCTGTGCTTCACTATGACCCTTATTTCATAACTCCTCAACCACAGTAAGTTCCCTTAAAAGCATCCATACAGAAAACCTGTGTGGAAATAGGATATAGATTTCCTTCCATTAAGAGCTTGCCTTCAAGTGTAGCAGACTCTGACATCTCCTCATGTCGTGGTCATCAATGCCTCTTCAGATTCCTATAAAGAATGTATGTGTGTGTGTGTTTTCCTCCAAGGCCTTGTGAAGTGTTCAAGAAATAAAAAGCCATTCTGAAAGAGGCATCTAGATTCAAAATTAAATTGCATCTATGAGTATCAGTCAGAAACCTATCAGATACAATTCCTAAGCATCTAATCCAACATTCTTTAGAGGCTTGTGAGCAAACAAAGGTTTATTCATGATGTCTCTCAAATACCTCCTGTATTTTTATTAACTTTCAAGATGACTTAGTTACCTTTATAATAGAGATAAGAAAACAATGGGCTATAGGTGGGAGGCATGGGGAAAGGATTTTGAGTATTTCTGCATCTGGAACGCCAACCAGGAAGTGGACTTTCTTTATAGAACTTCGGGGGGCCAGGATTTTCTTAAGTATCATTATTAGGTCGTAAGGGGGGGAGCACCCTCCTTCTCTCACCAGCCTCCCGCCTCCCTTGCCAATAAGTATTATGGCAAGGCAAGCCCTAAACTCGCTCCTTCTTTCGGCTGGAAGCCTGGAAAAATGTAAACAGAGAGGATTACTCAGAAGTAAATCTGCAAAGAGAGTAAACAGAGAGGTTTACTCATGAATAAATCTGCAAAGGAGGGCACTTTGGATGAAGTGCCCTCCTTTGTGGATTTACTTCTGAGTAAACCTCTCTGTTTACATTTTTCCAGGCTTCCCTGCCCCTCCTGCCTGCCAGGATCTAAAGCATCAAAGAGTATTGGGGTAGTATACCTACATTCCATGCACATGCAATAATACAGCAGTAATAACAATGGGTATAAGAAGAGGGAAAATTCAAACCGAAGTATTCTGACTGTGGTCCCTCCTCAAGTGGTGCAAACTGCAAACAGGAGGCAGCCTCTCCCGGGAAAAGCCAAAAGCCCGGGCACAGCGTTTGCTTGCTGCAGAAGCCCCTGCTCATAGAGAAGAGCCCATTTGCACCACTTGAGGAGGAACCAGTCAGAATACTTCGGTTTGAATTTTACCTCTTCTTATACCCATTGTTATTACTGCTGTATTATTGCATGTGCATGGAATGTAGGTATATGACCAGTTGGATTACTTATAATATTTAGGCACTTACTCTATAAGTTAGCATTCATTCTATTATACATTAGGTTGGTTTCTCACAGGATCTAAAGCGTGCCAAGCCTTGATGTGCTTTAGATCCTGGCAGGGGAGGGGGTGGACGGGGCCCTCCCTGCCCCTTCTGTCTGCCAGGATCTAAAGCCTTGAAGAGGCTTCATGACGGGCCAACTTCAGCCCTCCAGGTGTTTTGGACTTCAACTCCCACCATTCCTCACAGCCTCAGGCCTCTTCCTTTTCCTCTCAGCCTGGGCAAACTTGGGCCCTCGCTCCCTCAGGATCGGGGTGAGAGAGAGGCAGCGAGGAGTGAGGGGGGGCTCCTCCTCCTTTTTTTTGCTGCTTCCAAGAATAGAATACCCCCCCTCCCTCCTTCCTATTTGGAGAGTCCCATCTAGAATTCAGTGTGATTTATTCAAGTTTTGGCCTACAACTCCCAGAAATCCCAGCCAATTTACCAGCTGTTAGGATTTCTGGGAGTTGTAGGCCAAAACCATCTGGAATGCGCATGTGCTGGCATATGAACTACTAATGAATTTCGTTAGTAATTACGTTACATTTTAGAAATTTTTGGAATTTTTTTTGTAAGTCTTTCTATTACTAATAAAAAAAAATCCCCCATTAGATTTCCAATTTCCTGTTTTTGGGTTCTAAACCATGCCTACTAGCTATTGATGGGAAAACCCCATCAATCGCTCCTAATCTCACAACATTCCCTTCACTTACCCTTGTGTGGTGGGTCCCTTCTGTTTTTGTGTCAGCATGCTGGCAGTAAATTGACATCAGGGAGTGGGATTCCCATCCTTCCCACTCCCCTTTGCTTTTTCTCAAACTGACTAGTTTTTATTTCATATTTTACATCTATACAAGCTTTTCTTATTATTTTAAGAGAGTTGTGCTATTGAAATTATGTGTCCACAATCAACGACAATGTGTCTGTAGTGGAAGAGTCGGTTTATGTGATAAAGTCCA
>JARBWK010002432.1:12500-15099 GCA_030556195.1 Anolis apletophallus
GGAGAATGGGGAAGTTAAGTTTGGGAGAGGAAGAAGGAAACTACAAAAAGGGAAGAGTGGTTTGGGGTTGAGTGGCATAGAAGTGTGTGTGTTTGGGGGGTGAGACGGGAAGGGAGGAAGAGGTTTGCCCTGCCTAGGAGAGAGAAGCCTCCCTCCTTTCCCCATTCCTCGAAGGAGAAAGCATTGTGGGAATGGAAGCAGGAGGCGAAGAAGGTTTTGGAGGGGGGAAGGAGAAGCAGCAGCACATTTTTTTCCGGGGGCCCCACCCACCCACAGAAACATCCCCGCCCTCAGTCCTCGCTCATCAGGTTCCCGGGTCCAGGAGCGGCTGGAAGGCGACAGAGGACGAAAAGCCAGCGGAGGAGGCAGCCACGACGCCACCCGGGTTCAGAAGCGCCGGGAAACAGCGGGAGGCAGCAGAGACGGCGACGGGACTACATTTCCCAGAAGGCACCGCACGCGACTTCCGGTTCCTTCGCCCTTAGCCGTGCGGTGCCTTCTGGGAAATGTAGTCCCGTGGCCGTCTCTGCTGCTCCGCTGTTTCCCGGCTTCTGAACCCGGGTGGCGTCGTGGGTGCCTCCTCCGCTGGCTTTTGTCCTCTGTCGCCTTCCAGCCGCTCCTGGACCCGGGAACCTGATGAGCGAGGACTGAGGGCGAGGGATGTTTCTGTGGGTGGGTGGGGGTGGTGAGTGCGCCGCAAGCGCCACTACGCTTGGTGGCTATGGGGGTTTGGGGGGGGGCAGTTTTAGGGTCTTCCGTGGGAGACACGGCGGAGGGCGATCGAAGGTTCAGGGTGAGTGCGGAGAGAGGGAGACGGGATGGGTTTGTATGTTGGGGAGGAGGTGGATTTGGAGTGCGCCTGCGCGATTGTTCTCCCTGTGTTCTGCGCCGCGCCTGCAGAACGGGAGTCAATGGGCGGTTTTTGGGGGCTGTTTTTGGGGGGTTGCAAGTTAGTGAGGTGGGTTTTAGTGTTATGTCTGTACCTCGTGGTCTGGGGGAAAGTGTGCCGTGGGATTTGTGTTTGGGGGGGTTATGGTTTGGCCGTGCATATTCTTCTTTGCACGACCACGTCTCCTTTATATATATAGATAACCTTGTGAAGATGACTGAATTTGAAGGTTTATAGCAAACATTCAGTTCTGCTTTGAATATTCCATTCCCTAAGTGCCATGCACTCTTTGGACTACTGCATTATGATTCAATGCAACAGAAACATTTGAGCACTGCTAGCAAATATTCTAAATTCTCCACATGAAGCCAGCATTGTTTCCCCTCACACAGAGAGATTTCCACTTCACACGGTTCTTCTTGTGACAACCGTCTCTAAGCAAACCGAAGGAGGTTTTATTTTAAATTTATGTTTTCTTCTTACAGCATTCTGGATAGTTGTATCCTCTGTTTTACAACTGTACAGTTTCCTGGGGGAATAGATGAATTGCTAGGCTATCGGAGAAATAAACCCTGAATAGGTTGGACATTACTGTAGCTCTGTACTTGATGTGTGTTCCCTGCTGGGGTATATCTCGATACAGATATGGAAAAGAAATAGAGTATGTTGTTTTTTGTGTGTATGTTTTACTGCTATAGCAATAATTACCTCCTTTCTAGTGCAGGGAGAACAGATTCCATCAGGTTTGAAGGCGCCTTCATCTTGTTTGATGGAACAGAGCAACTAAGCTGGGATTAGTAATGTGAGTTGTTAACTGGATTGAGAGTAGTCAACCTGGTTCAGTATATTCATTGCTAGCCCACTAAAAATCTATGAACAAATGAGAAATGAAATGCTGATGACATGAATGGGGGCACAGCAGCACAGATTGCTAAAGTATCCCTTGGTGGAAAGAGAGCAATACATCTAGAGCAGTGATTCCCAGCCTTGTCCCTCCAGGTGTTTTGGACTTCAACTCCCAGAAATCCCAGCCAGTTTACCACCTGTTAGGAGTTGGGAGTCGAAAACACCTGGAGGACCCAAGGCTGGGAGGAAGAGATCAAGAAGAAGAGAAGAAGTAAAGGGGGCTACATGAAAAAAAATCCTGCTTTCCTAGTGCCATCAGAGTTTGCCGAGATGGTGTAGTTGTCAGAGCTATGAAAGCGAGCCTTAAGCTCTCAAGCATCTGGCTCAAAAAACTCAGCTGAACAATGAAAAAATGAATTATATCTTCAGCAGGAGTTCTCCTTCAGCCAATGTGCTGCATATGATATAAACCTGCCATCACCACTAATTCTGATATGCTTGCTGTTGTTTTAAAGACCGCATTACTAAGGCCCATTGATTTGCCGCACATTGTGGTGAATCCATGGGTTCCTGGCAGGGGTTTGAAGAACCTGTTGCTCCATGCCCTGTATTGCATGACTTACCCCAGGCTGACAGCAATCACACTGTTTTTGAGAATGGACTACTGACAGGTTTTGGTCTGGGTCGTTGGTTGCTGAATCAGATTTAAATGGCTGTTTAGTTAATAATACTGTTTTAAATGGATTTTAACTTAATGTTTTACCTATTATGTAATGTCGTGTTTTACTGTGCTTTGTATGTGTGGGCATTGAATTGTTGCTAGCTGTAAGTCATTCTGAGTCCCCTTCAGGGGTTGAGAAGGAT
>JARBWK010002433.1:0-15097 GCA_030556195.1 Anolis apletophallus
TTTTTTTAGTACTGGTAGCCAGATTTTGTTTATTTCGTGGTTTTTTTCTTTCTGTTGAAATTGTCCACACGCTTGTGGATTTCAATAGTTTCTCTGTGTGGCCTGACATGGTAGTTGTTCGAGTGGTCCAGCAGTTCTGCGTTCTCAAATAATATGCTGTGTCCAGGTTGGTTCATCAAGTGCTCTGCTATAGCTGACTTCTCTGGTTGAATTGGCTGCAGTGGTTGAAGTAGTCTGTAGTAGGCATTGCAGACTACTTCAACCAGAGAAGTCAGCCATAGCAGAGCACTTGAGGAACCACCCTGCACACAGCATATTATTTGAGAACACAGGAAATGCTAGACCACGCTAACAACTACAGACAAGAGTTCTTTCTCCTACCCTGGACCTTCCACAAATATATAAACCCAATTTTCCAAGTTTCCAACAAATCTCACAGCCTCTGAGAATGCTTGCGATAGATGCAGGTGAGAGAATGCTTCTAGAACAGACCTGGGCATCTTGCGGCCCGACAGCCGATGCTGACCGGCCCGGGGTTCCCTCAAGGCTTTGTCCTGAAGAGAGGGAGGCGAACTCCCATTGGGGAGGCTACACGCAGAGTATGCCTTCGCCCTCCTCCTCGCTTCACTTCCTCCTCGCGTGCTCCCCCTCCCTCTTGCCTCGTGCTCTTTCCCTTCTTCTGTTTCCTGTCTTCCCTCCCTGTTTCCTTCCTTCTTTCCCTCTCTCTTTCCCCCTTTCATTCCTTCTCCCTTCCACCACATGAACGTAAGAGAAAAGGAGGGGAGTGCAGCGAGGGAGAGGGGGCGGGGCCAGAGCAGGAAAGGGGCGGAGCCAAGGCCAGAGCGTGGGGGTGTGTGTGCATCCATTCTCTCCTCGTCTTCCTCCTCTTCTCTTCTTATCTTCTGCCTCTTTGGGCATATTGAGGATTCGTGCCAAGTTTGGTCCTGATCCATCATTATTTGAGTCCACAGTGCTCTCTGGATGTAGGCAGGGGCGGTCCTACAAGATAGGCCAAGTAGGCGGCCGCCTAGGGCGCCATCTGGGAAGGGGGCACCATCCTGGCCACATGGGGCGCCATCCTGGCCCTGCCGATGTTCCTCAGACAGTGCTGCAGCTGCCTGCTTTTTGACCCCGGCCTTGTGCGCTCCGACGCCACTTCTGGGCATGCGCGGAGGTTTTCACGCAGGCGCAGTTGCTCCAGAGCTGAAGTTGAGCGCAGGAGCAACTGCACATGCGCGAAAACCTCCGTGCATGCCCAGTAGCTCCCTTGCGCAGAAGCCTGTAAGCAAAGCACTCCCTATCGGGCAGGCAGGGAGTGCTTCCCCTCTCCCTTTGTCTCCGCCGCACGTGCGCATTTGCAGGGTAGGAGAAAAGAATCAGTGAAGGAAGTGTAAGTGAAGGAATGAATGAAGGGCTTTCCTCCTCCTCCTCTGTGACCTCTTCTCTCCCTCCTTCCTTTCTTCGGCTCTATTTCTGTCTAGACCTGAGGGGCCTGAGGCTATGAGGAGTTGTGGGAGTTGGAGTCCAAAACACCTAGAAGGAGGGAGGGCCCAAGTTTGCCCAGGCCGCGCTGCCTGTTTTCGACCTCATTTGAACATTTTGGCTGTTTTTCTATTTACATTTACATTGGGATCCTAATTTTGGACTTATGGGAGACTCCTATGAATTATGAATCGGGTGGTAGGTAATATATTCTGATTTTGATGCATTTACATTGCATTTCTTGTGGATTATTATACAGTTCTGCTTAATATTGTCATACAATATAATACAAATACAATATAACAATAGAATAATGATATATTTTATATTACATGTAATATTACAAACAATATTGCAGTATAGTGGTATTGTACAAAATAGTAATATATAATATTTTATTTTACTTTATTTTGGGTTATTTGAGTTTTATAGGAGTAATGAAAATATTTAGTAGAGGATGTTTATTTAAATAAATAATTTTATTATTTTATAATAATAATATAATAGAATGTTACATTATATTATAATGTCAATATATTATAATATAATTATATTGTAATGTAGTATAATATAATTATGATATAATATAGTATGAGTATGGTATACTATATTGTATATACATTGAAACAATATAATACTACTAATGGTATTGTGATATTATAATTGTATATTTGTTTTACATGGGGGGCGGCAAAATAATGTTTTTTGGGGGGGCATCAAAATAATGTTCGCCTACCATTTAAAATTACCTTAGACCGCCCCTGGATGTAGGTGAACTACAACTCCCAAACTCAAGGTCAATGCCCAGCAAACCCTTTCAGTACTTTCTGTTGGTCTCATGAGAGTTCAGTGTGCCAAGTTTGGTTCAATCTGTGATGAATGCTTTGATTGTGTTTTTCCCTTATGGCAGAAGGAGGTTGGACTTGGAGGTCTCCTCTTTAACAACCTGTTGTTGTTATTATTATTATTAGCAGAGGCTGAATGAATATTATGCCTTAATATTCAGGGTTATAGGCCTGTGTGGAAAGTCCCTGTGTTATCTGAGTTTCTTTCCACACATCCGAATAAAATCCCATGTTATCTGTTTTGAACCAGATTATATGAGTGTGGACTCAGATAACCCAGTTCAAAGCAGATATTGTGGGATTTTCTGCCTTAATATTCAGGGTTATAGGCCTGTATGGAAGGGCCCTGGCAGAAGGAGTTTGGACTGGATGGCCCTTGGAGGTCTCCTCCTACTCTAGGAACCTGTTGCTGTTGTTATTATTATTAGCAGAGGCTGAATCAATATTATTATCATCATTATCATCATCATCATCATTATTATTATGAATAAATTCAGGGGCTTATTATACTCACATTTAGTTGAATTCAGTCTTAAAATATATTATATGGCTCTCACTGAAATAAATTTCCAAATATTTTGCTTCTCTGAGTCAAAAAAGGTTCCTGTCCCCTGATATAATGAATCACAAATGATACAAATGTTCACATTTTGTTAACCATTGTTTTGTAAAATTTTAGTGAATAAATGTCATTTTTTTCTATGACAACCTCTCTTTATCATGGCTCATAACATATACACTTATCAGTCTTATTAATATATCAAAAACGCAATGTAGTGCCTTTTATTATTATTATTAAAGAAATTCAATTGGTATTATGTAGAATGTAGTTCCGCCTTCAGGTGCGGCCCCCCATAATATTTTTTGGCTCTCGTGTGGCCCCTTGGAAAAAATAATTGCCCACCCCTGTTCTAGAACATGGCCATACATGTTGGGAACCACTGTTCTAGGCAATAAAAAAATCCCACATTGCATCCCTTTTGTTTTGGAAGGACAGAATGAAAAGTTCTATATTCCGAACCCAGTCATTACATTCTGTGGTATAGATGGGATATAGTGAAATTAGGTATACATTCGAAATTGAAATTATCAATATTTCATAATGTTTGGAGACAACTATATTGCTCTCTGCTATTCACATCAATTTCACCATTGGATTATGGAGTTTCAGCCAATCCAAGCCTAAAACTAGTGAGAACCGAGCCATGGGGGGGCAATTGTGAAATGCATGGTTTCCTGATGCTCCCCCACCCCCAAGAATACATGTTCAGTTTTATATTTTCAGAGCCCACCCTTCATCTTGCTCCCATCCATTTGCATAAAAGTTATCGGGGTGCAGAGCTTTATCTTGACCAAACCCATTTTAATAGCTGTCTCAGGCTTTATTATAGACGTTGTGCCGCCTGAGTCCAAGATTGCATTTATTGTCAAGTCTCTTCCATTTCCCTCTTTGCTCAACTGCATTTTCAGCCAGAACCGGTGGTTGGTGCTACTCACCACTGTTTTGAATGGACATTTCCTTGCTACCTGGTGGGAGGGTCATTATCACTCTCCACTGCTTTGGAGCGCCGTTTTCTTGCTGCCTGGATGCTGGCGCGCACTAGTCCAGGCAAGCCTAGTTTCCCGAGGGCTCTTCGCTGTCTGATCCATCAGACAGCGGGGTCTGCATGACAGGCCTCAGGAAGTCCCGGCTGCTTCGCAGGCGGTGCTGTCACCTTTGCCTTCCTCCCTTTGTAGTCGAGCCAGGAAGCCCCAAACCCAAAAAGAACGAACAGGAGAGGGTCCCCAGTATCCCTCTTGGCCCCCGGCCCAAGTTGCACCAGTACCAAGCTTTTTTCCTTTTCTGCCCCACCTGGTCCCATACACCACCACATCAACCTTGTCCCTCCCAGGAAACCCAGCCACCATTACCTCCCGTCTCCACATTTACAACCCTTCATACAGCACATAGCATGGAAGACATTTTGGCCACACGTTACAAAACAATAGGAAAGGACATCTTTCCCCAGTATCCCTCTGCCACACACATTGCAATAACACTTACAACCCCATAAGCAGACCACCTCAAGACAATAGCAAATGCATTCCCCCTCCCTCCAAGCAACAACAGCCAGGCCACTTCCCACCCAGGCCTATGCTAGGCCGCTGCAGTCCCCGAAACGCCTTCCCCCTCTCCCCACAGGAAAACTTTCCAAAAGTTAACCAAAACAAATCAAAACAATAAATAAACACTCTGCCAATTCTCCCATCGTTTCCTCTTCTTCCTTCCTCTCTCCCTATCCTTTCTCCGGCCTGGGGGAAGCATATCCCAGCTCAAAACGACAGCTTTTGGGGCAGTTTGGCCCAAAGAGATCTCTTCAGGGGGTGGGTGAAAGGCAAGCATTGATGCCAAAGGAAGATCTAGTTTCTCCAGTACTGCAGCCTCATTTGCCCCTTTCTGATTGTTTTTCTTCTCCTGGACTGTTCCTGATGTTTCTTCCTGGCTGATTTAGCCAAGAAGCCTTGTTTTTCATCATGGACCCTCTCTGCCTTGGAAAAGGTAGTTCATCAAGGACCCCACATAACCCGGATTTTCTGCTGTTTCTCTGGCCTGGGTCTTCGCCTCGTACAAGTGGACTCGCCCAGTATGTTGCCCCAGACCTTTCCCTGATCACGGACTTTATAGCACACAAGGACATTTCTCCAGATGGACAGTCCAGTATCCGACAGGGGCACCCTGTCTATTGCCTCCATTGCTCTAGCTATAAACAGATTACCTTCTGAATCTTCCTCAACCCCATGTAACCCTTTTCCTCCCTTCCCCACAAAACTAGTTAGAAGCTATATTTTGATTTGTGATTGCTGTATTTGCCAAGTGGATATGTACTGCATACCCTGGGCCATCTCACACTTTTGTTTCATCATTTCGTGTTTGCATGGGAAATAGAATATCAGCCAAGCCCTTGTTATGGAGATTCGGTCCTTATCCTGTCCCCACACTTGGCTGACCCCGAGATTGCCTAGTTTTCTGAGTTTCGACTGATTAGGCTAATCTTTGGGATGTTGGACAAAAGGTAATCATGAATCACAGCGGGCTCCCTGTTTGGCTGAAACCAGGCAAAGCCCACCATAGGACTTTTGTCATTCCTGCCACCTGATTGGATCATCCTAATCAGATTCTCCTTTCTTCCTGACTCAGACATGAGGAAGGGATATATGGACTTGATAGATATACTTCCTGATAACAAAAGCTAACATTGGCCTTCTCACCCCAGGTCAACACCTGGAAAGGACTTCTTTTTTTTGCCCTCCATAATCCTTCCTGATGACAGCTTGCTCAACCTCTTTCCTCCCGGAACTCCATATATGGTTGGAGACATCTGATTGGCTGGACAGGCAGATGGAGAAGGGCGCTGATAGGTTGCCGGCGTCCTGCCCATCAGCTGGTCCGACCAATCATCAGCCGATCAGCCGGGAGGAGGCGGGCGGGGAATCCAAATGTTGACAGCTCTGTAAACCCTTTAAAAACCAATGTTGTGAATGAAAATGTATGCGTCTTTGCGGGATCAGGGAATTTGCGGTCGCATCCTACTCAGCTGAGCAGAATAAACAATTTCGTGGCTTCTACCTTGCCTCATGGTGAACATATCTGACCTCCGGGGACGGGAAGGTTGAGAGGCCTTGGTCGCTCCCGGGCTCGCCAGGGTACTCACGAACTCTCTGGACTGGGCTCCGCAGGCAGTTGGCGGGGCCAGCCCACAGTCGTTGTTCGACAACACCTTTGTCCAGGTTTCCCTTCTGCTGGCTTTCTTCTGGTTTGTGTTCTGCAGGTTTCCTCCCACTTCCTGGGCAGGCTATGGCCAAATGCCCCTCACCTCCACAATGTGGAGGTCCACCCATCCCATCAACGTGTCCGGGCTGCCTTGCAGCAGTACCCATTCCAAGAGGTCTGGTCTCAAACCGTCCTTAAACGTTTGGATCCTGAAGGCTTCATTCCATTCAGGGAACTGTGATGCCAATCTCCTGAACTCCAGGGCATACTCTGGAATGGAGCAGGAGCCTTGCTTCAGGTTCATCAGTTTTGCCCTGGCTCTGTCCTTGCGGAGGGGATCCTCAAAGCGTGACCTCAGGGCCAGCATGAAGGCATCCAAATTCTTCAACTCCGGGGCACTTACGTCATACAGAGCCAGCAGCCATTCAGCTGCCGCCCCCTCCAACTGGTCGGCCACATGTTGGACCTTGTCCACTTCGTCTGCAAAAGAGTCTGTCCACTTGGTCACGAAGGCTGCAACCCTCGTAAAAAAAAAAAGGCAATTTCTCCGGGTCTCCGTCAAAGGTGGCTGTGAGCTTCATCTCTCCTCTGTACTGTGGTTGGACCCTGCCATCCTCTCCATCAGTCCTCTTCCGATGGGGGGAAGAGGCTGCTGCCGACAGGCTAGGGATGGTTACCTGCGGAGGAACTGCCAGTGGAAGCTTAAGAGTAGCTTCCTGCTTCCTGGGATTTCTGTAATCTCTCAGTAGCAACAAATGGAATAGTTCTTTCACTTGTGCCAGTTCTTGCCTCAACTCCTGCACTTCTCGGCTGCCCGTCGAGTGGAGAGATCCTGTTGCCAGCTTGGATCTGCGAAACTTCTCCATCCGAGCCGGTGTGACCTGCCAGTGGCTGCTCATAGTTGGGGAGGCTGCTGCGTCCTGAAGAGTGTAAGATCTTTCCACTTCTCCTCTTCTGGAGCTTGCTTCTTCCCCAGAGATGTCCGCAAGTTGGCTCTCAGTGGGGGTTTCCTTTCTCCCTTCTCCCTGCATGTTTGTTGTAGGTAGAGGTTTAGAGAGATTGTTGATGATTCCAAACAAATTGTAGGTTTTGACCTATAAAGCCCTATATGGTTCTGGCCCAGTTTACTTGTCCGAATGCATCTCCCTCTACGTCCCACCTTGCAGTTTAAGATTTCTTTATTAATTATTCATTTTTATATACCGCTCCTTCCGGCAGGCTCGGGGCGGTTTACATAATTCACATGCAAAATCACAATACAGTTTAATACATCCTACTAAAAACATAAAAACATAAAAAGCATAAAAAACATAGAAATACAACTACCCTAAAAACAAGTGTCTACAATAATCAACAGATTAATTCTAAACTTATGTCTGACTTCATGGGCCGGTGAGGTAAAAAGCTTGTTTGAACAAGAAAGTCTTACAAGCTCTCCGAAACGGGGCTAATTCAGTGATGGTACGAACCTCATCCGGCATTGAGTTTCAGAGGGATGGTGCAGCCGCATAGAAGGCTCTCGATCTCGTTGAAGATAGCCGACAGGAGTGGATCGACGGGACTAACAGGAGGTTTTGTTCTTCTGAACGTAGTGATCTCGGGGGAACACATGGGGTGAGACGGTCCCTCAGGTACACTGGCCCTAAGCCATTCAAGGCCTTGAAGGTCAACACCAGCACCTTGAAAACAATTCGGTACTCTATTGGTAGCCAGTGCAGTTGCTGCAAGATGGGTGTTATATGTTATCGGACCAACGGTCAAGCCAGAAGTCGAGCAGCAGCATTCTGCACCAGCTAATTTTCCGGATTGTTGCCAAGGGAAGGCCTATGTAGAGGGCGTTACAGTAATCCAGCCTCGAGATGACTGTCGCCTGGATCACCGTAGCCAGGTCACCTCTGAACAAGTAGGGAGCCAGTCGTCTAGCCTGCCTCAGATGGTAAAATGCGGTCTTGCATACCGCGGAGATGTGTGTCTCCATCGATAGCAATGGGTCCAAATAGACCCCCAGGCTCTTTACGGAGGACGACAGGCTTAGAGGCTCACCGTCCAGGGTAGGCAGCCAGCAACCACTCAATCCAGGGCGACCCAGCCATAGGATCTCCATCTTCGACGGGTTAACCTTCAATCGGCTAGCCCGCAGCCATCCAGTCACGGCTTCAAGGCATTGATGGAAACAATAGGGTACGGTCTCCGGCCTGCCATCCATTCTCAGCACAAGCGTACTGATGGCACTCCAGACCGAAGTTGCGAACCAGCTGGGCCAGTAGGCGCATATAGATGTTGAACAATAGCGGGGAAAGGATGGCCCCCTGGGGAACCCCACAAGTTAATGGGAGCCTCCCAGAGACCACCCCCCCACCTCCACTCATTGTCCCTGGTCCTGGAGAAAGGAGGCCACCCATTTAAGGGCAGTCCCCCTGACTGGTGGGCCTCCTGGAGAGGGCGCAGGCAGTGCCCACAGTGGGCTTTCCCTTGGTCGCAGGCGACTCTAATAGGGATCTGCAACTTGGCCCCCTTGAAGCCCTTCAAACAGGAGTTTCAAACCCATTTCCATCCCTGTCCACTGGGGAGCATGGGGGTGGCAACACAACTGCACGGGTGGGTGGCTCTGAGGTTGGGGAAAAGTCAGGCGTCCTATCCACAAGGCTTTTTTCTACATTCAAGCCTCACTCTGTTCAGCAAACAGAACAAATAGCAGCTTTCCAAATGGAATCATAGAGTTGGGCCAACCAATCCAACCCCATTCTGCCAAGAAGCAGGAAAATCACATTCAGAGCACACCTAACAGATGGCCATCCAGCCTCTGTTTAAAAGCCTCCAAAGAAGGAACCTCCACCACACTCTGAGGCAGAGAATTCCACTGATGAACAGCTCGCACAGTTAGGAAGTTTTTCCTCATGTTCAGGGGGAATCTCCTTTCTTGTAGTTTGAAGCAATTGATTTTGTCATTTGGGAGTTGTAGTTGCTGGGATTTCTAGTTAACCCACAATCAAACAGCATCCCGAACTCCACCAATGATGGACTTTAACCAACTTGGCACACTGAACTCTCATGAGACCAACAGAAAGTACTGAAAGGGTTTCCTGGGCATTGACCTTGAGTTTGGGAGTTGTAGTTCTCCTACATCCAGAGAGCACTGTGGACTCAAATAATGATGGATCTGGATCAAACTTGGCATGAATCCTCAATATGCCCAAATGTGAACACTGGGGAAATTTGGGGAAAATAGACCGAGACATTTGGAAGTTGGATTTGCTGGTGTGTATAGTTCACTTACCTTGAGGAGCAGAGTCACACCGTGCCGGCTGGCAGCGAGGAGGGCGGCCAGGAAGCGCTCCAGGGCCTCCTCGTCCAGGCAGGGGCTTCACAGCCTCCCTTCCCTGCCTCACATGAGGGGCAGCGCAAAGCCGCTTGGCGCCTAGGCCCAATCCCCTCGCCTGCAAGCAATGGAAGCGGGCAAGGGGAGCAGTAGGAGGGCAGAGGGAAGGAGGGGGCATCATGAGAGAAGAAGCGCCAGCCAGCCATGCCCCTTTCGTTCCCGACAAAAGGTTGAAAAAATGGGTGCGCGTGATGTCACGGCAGCGCCATTTTCCCTACTCTTTTCTCCCCCTTCTTCTCTCACCCCCCCCCCCCCCGTGCTTTGTCCTCCTTCTCCTCCCTGCTTCCTCCCTCCTCCAGGCTATGCTGCTCGGTCGGTCCCTCCTCCAGGCTACGCGATCGACCAGTTCCAGCTCCACGATCAACTGATCGATCGTGATCAACCTAATGAGCACCCCTGATCTAGTCCAACTCACTTTTCTGCCAAGCACAGCGCTATCAATAGCTTACCCGTGAGCCGGAACAGTCTCCAATGTAACTAGAGTTGACTTTTACAAGGCCTTTAGTCTTCTCTGCTAGTGCATAGTCTGACACCTCTTTAACTGCCATGGAATCCTGGGATGTGCAGTTTTACAAGGCCAAAGAGAACTTATGCCTCACCAAACTGCATAGCACTGAGCCACGGCAATGGGGCTCAGTGCTACAGAGTTGAATGTGAATTGAATGTGGGTGTCCCATGTATTAAGCCACTGATGGAATTCTTGAATTCTTGTCTGGGCGCAAGAGGAAGAAACAGTCGTCTATAAATCTAACGTAGTACTTAATGTAATGAAAGAAAGGTTGATCAGGTTGCACAAAACGTTTCTCTAGGGATGCAACATACAAGTTGGCCACTGAGGGCGTACAACTTTGTCCCATGGACACCCCATTGACTTTAATGAAGAATTTACCACTATACTGAAAATAGTTATAATCAAAAATACAGTCAATGAGGTCCAACAAAAAATGGGTAGGAGGGTACATCCTATTAGTACGTGAGTCTAACACCTCTTCCAAAACAGCCCTAGCATCCTGGAGTGGTATATGTGTGTACAAAGATACCACATCGGCAGTGGCCAAAATATCATTGGTATCTGTATTCAAAGTCTCGATATGGCCTATAAAATCGGAAGTGTCCCTGATGTATGAGGGAGTTTTTTTGTACAAATGGTTGCAAAAAACTGTCTATATAGATGGCCAAGGGTTCGAGAAGACTGCCTGAGGCCGAAAGGACGGGCCTACCTTTAGGGGGAAAGCCAGGTTTGTGTGTCTTGGGGAGGACGTAGAACTGGGAAATGCGTGGGTGGTTGTTAAGTAAAAATTGGCTGGTTTTTATCATTTATCATCTATGTACCCCACCTCAACGGCATCCTGTATGACTCAATTTGATACTATGCTGAAAACGGGTCCATGGAATTTCCTATGATGGGGCCATGATATCGCACGGTATGCTTTTATTCTGTGGATAGTGTTCTCCATGTCTGTATTTTACTGTATTTTTTTGACCTTTATTGAAACATTTATGTTGTTACAGATTATATATTTCCATGAAACGCCTGTTTATATAGCACCTGGCCGCTTGATAAAGCCGTTAATCGGCGAAACGGACGGGCCCCCTGCAGCTGAAGCCGTTGCAGCGTGCCCGGCGTTTCTCTGGCACTCGGCACCTTTGTTTGTTGTGGTTCTTTCCCCGCGGAGCCTCCCCAGGACGACGTGCGTGGCTCAGGTTATTAGTCGCAGTGCGCAGCGCGCTTTGCTCCGGGCTATCGGCCCTGGGAAGCAGGATTACTAGGCATTTGCCTCAGCCGCTTATTGCTGTCGGCTTGGATCATGCCGGAATACTCCGTTTGTTTACTCCACTGCTTTGATCCTTATCCTTTGCGTACTGTGTTTCCCCTTTGAGCTACGTCACCTCAGCTCCTGGAACTCCGCCCGGCAACCACACCGCGCTCCACGGACTGGTATATCCACCTTCATTATTGTTATTGTGAGCGCTGGGGGGCATTATTGTAACTGCCTCCTTACAGTGTGTGCTTTGTGCTGTGTCATTCAATACATATGATATTTTTGCTAGCTTTGTTATTGTGTAGTCTATACCTGTGTATTCATACTTACCATTGCGGTAAATTGACTGTTTGTGTATTATTCAAATAAAGGTAGCAGCATAATGTGTACTGTGTTCCCTCACTTATTGCGGGCGCTACGTTCCAGGACCACCCGCGATCAGTGAAAATCTGCGAAGTAACGCGCTATATACAGTATGTGGCACAGCTGGCTGGGAATCAGCTGCATAAGATCTCTACTGACCAGAAGGTCATGAGTTCAAGGCCTGCCTGGGTCGGGTGAGCTCTCGACCAATTTGTGTAGTTTGTTGTCGACCTTTGCAACCTGAAAGACAGTTGCATTTGACAAGCAGGAAATTTAGGTACCACTTTGTGTGGAGGCTAAATTTAACTGATTTCTGGAATGTTAAATTGCCTCTATGTCTGTCTATATATGTTGTATGTCAATGGCATTGAATGTTTGCCTATATATGTGCATTGTGATCCACCCTGAGTCCCCTGCGGGGTGAGAACGGCGAAATATAAATGACGTAAATAAATAAATAAATAAATAAATAAATAAATATACAATAGAGCTGCTTCCACCTTTGCGGCCCTCCCTCCCTCGCTCGCTAATCACCGGGCCGAGTCCTGGGACCCGGCCTGATGAGTAGCAAGCGAGGGAGGGCAGGTGAGCGAGGAAGGGAGGGCTGCAAAGGCAGAAGCAGTGGCAGGAGCCTGGAAGAAGCAGCCAGGCTCATGCTTCCGCCGCTGTTTCTGCCTTTGCGGCCCTCCCTTGCTCACTCATCCACCCTCCCCTGCTTGCTCGCTACTCACCGGGTCACTTCCCAGTGGAAGAAGCAGGACTTGGCCCGGTGAGTAGCAAGGAAAGAAAACCGCAAAACAGCAAGTCCGCAAAAAGCGAACCGCAAAGTAATGAGGGAACACTGTACTTCTAATTTACATTTATGGCCAAAGCGGCTACTTCTGCATTCAAGAAAGAATATGGAAACACAGACTACACAACATCTGTAATCTCCCAATAAATGTTTGTTTATTCATTCCTTACATTATAAGTTCATTCCTTGTTAATTATTTTAATATACAGATTCTGTGTCACTGTGTCTTATATTTGCAGCATAACAGTCTAGACCACTGATTCTCAAAGTGGGCGGTACCACCCCCTGGTGGGCGGTGAGGCGATCTAAGGGAGCGGTGGGAGACTCAGGGGAATTTGGGGGGCGGTGAACCCCTTTAAGGGGGCGGTGAACGCAGGGGCGGTCTAAGGTAATTTTAAATGGTAAGCGAACATTATTTTGGCACCCCCCCCCCCAAAAAAATTATTTTGGGCGCTCTCCTCATTGGGGGCTTCTTCACAAACCAGATTAGCAGCCAAGATGAAGGGGGAGAGAGAGAAAGAACCCTTGTCTGCTTGAGGCAAGTGTGAATATTGCAATCGGTATGTCTACACTGCTGAATGAATGAATGCAGCCTGGCCTTGCTTAACTGCCATGGGGTCCTGGGAGTTGTAGTTTGGAGAGGCATCTGCCATAGCCTAAGGACCTTATGGGGGGGGGGGGGGAGAACAAACTCCCTGGGACCCCTGAGTCTCGAGAAGGGGAGAAAGGCCTGCCCGCCCCATCCATCCATCTCTTTGCTGCTGCTCCTCCAAGAGAGAAGGGGGTCCTGGAGGGAGCCAAGGAAGGGAAAGAAAGCAAGCCAAGGGAAGGGAAGGGAGGCAAGCCCCGCCTGGCCTCACCTCCTTGCGGGCGCCCTCTGCTGCCTCCTCCTCCTCCTCCTGAGGCACCGACGTCCTGCTGCCTCTCTCGCTGCTGCTGGTGGCCATGGCGGCCGCCGAAGCCAGGGGGGACATGGTGGAGGCCGCGGCAGCGGCACCAGCAGCGACTCAGGGCCTCTCGGGTCCACGACTCGCATTATTATGACTATGAGCGAGGAGCCGCCTTCGCCGCCCTCATGCCGTGGGCCCCGCAGTCTGAGCGGGCGGCTTCGCGCCTTCGCCTGGCTGGTGGCTTCCCGCCTGAGGGGCCGCTCTGGTGGAGACGGCCGCACGCGCAGCCCAGGGACAGCGAGGGGGCGGTGGTTGTGCGCATGCTCCGGGAGAGGGAGAAAGGGAGGGAGAGGGAGGGAGGCCGGACGCAGTCTGGCGGGCAGGGGAATTCGCCCTTACCCAAATGGCGCTCCACGCAGCCGCTTCCTTGGCCTACCTGTAGGACCGCCCCTGGGTGAACGATTGGCCATTTAGGAGGGGTTGCGCAGCCCTCTTCTTTGGCCCTGCCCAGCCCCCTTTGCTTTGACCTGCATATTAGATATTTGGATTAGAATTCGTAAGGGTAGCAAAATTATTTATGAAGTAACAACGAAAATATGGTTGGGGGTCACCACAACATGAGGAACCTTATTTCGGGGTCATGGCATTAGAAAGGTTGAGAACCACTGCATTAATACATATATATTTCTGTTTAATTGCTATAAAAAAATTAAAAATAATTTCTAGGGGGGCGGTGAGTAAATTTTTTCTGGAAAGTGGGCGGTAGGCCAAAAAGTGGTTCCTAAACTTTTTGGCCTACCGCCCACTTTCCAGAAAAAATTTACTCACCGCCCCCCTAGAAATTATTTTTAATTTTTTATAGCAATTAAACAGAAATATATATGTATTAACCACTTTTTTGTGGTTCCCAATGGTTCTCAACCTTTGGTCCTGCAGGTGTTTTGGACTTCAAACAGAAATCAGCTTCTTTACCAGCTCTTAACAGCGCTCCATGAAGTCGTGCTAGCGACATGACCTTGGAGGTGTCTACGGACAATGCTGGCTCTTTGGTTTAGAAATGGAGATGAGCACCAATCCCCAGAGTTGGACACGACTGGACTTAATGTCAGGGGAAAACCTTTACCGTTACCTTACCAGCTATTAGGAATTGTAGGAGCTGAAGTCCAGAACACTTGGAGGACCAAAGGTTGGGAACCATTGCTCAAGACCCTTGGAGCTATGAATTAATCAACGACATTCTCTTTGTTTGGCCCAATCTTTTGTAGGACACACAGATCACATCTTATATAAAGTCCTCTTCCTCCACACTGAGCTCTTTCAGCTCTACACCACCCTCCTTTCCAGGCAGCAATGTTCTCATCTCCCTTTCGACCGCTTCTTCTCTGGCATCCAGGCTTTCGTAGAAACTCCTCCTTCTTTTCCAACACCAGCTCCTTCACTGCTTTCTGTGCTGCGCCGCAGCCTTCGGTAACGTGATGCGCTCGGTTGCCAACGCTGGGTGATTAGGCTCCATGGTCAGGATGCGACCTAGGCTGCTGATCCTCTCCATCAGGTACTTCTGCGACACCTCCATGTAAGTCTCGGAAATCATGACCACAAGTTGGGCCACGCTGGAGGCGTTAAAAATATATCCGTAAACGACATCTGCCGTGAAGGCATTGAATGTGTAAGTGGAGATTTTAGTGGTGCTCTCCACTGTGTCGACAAAATCTTTCACACTCCAAGCCAAGCAAGACCCAATTAAGTTGGAGATCATTTGGAAGAAATGGATCATCTTCTCCCATTGCTCCTTGAGTTTTCCCAGGGCATTCAGGCCCTTGATGAGCATTTC
>JARBWK010002434.1:0-15094 GCA_030556195.1 Anolis apletophallus
ACGTTCACATCAAAGGATTCACACTGGGGAGAAACCCTATACATGCTTAGAGTATGGACCAAGCTTCAGCTGCAGTTCAGATCTATGTTCACATCAATGAACTCACACTGGGGAGAATCCCTATAAACCCATATAGCGTGTGTAAAGAGCTTCTTGGCAGAGTTGAAATCTACATAGACATAGAATTCCCATTGGAGAGAACACTGTCTTAAGACTTCCGAACTTTTAATGTTGGCAATACTCTTTTTAGACATACATCCTTTTGTGACATGATCCTTCAGTTTAACTAGCATACTGGAGGGTAAACCAACCCCATATAAGATGTTCAATCTCAATCTTTCTCTCTTCTCTCCCTCTCCCCCACCCTCTCCCTATATATGTATATTAATGCTATGTTTGTTTTGAGTGACATCATAATTCAAAATCCGCTGGACAAATTGCCGCCAAATTTGGCCACAAATGACCTACTAACTCAAGAACTGGCCATCCCTTTAAAAATAATTTTGCCTTTTTGGGAGTTGTAGTTCCTGGGATTTCTAATAAACTAGCTTGGGGACCCGGCGGTGCCCGGGTCATTTGAGAAGTGCAGCAGGCTGTAGAGTGGGTCACGGGGGCTCTGTGTGCCACATTTGGTCTTGATCCATCATTATTGGGAGTTGCAGTGGTATCATGAAATTACTGATGGTAGTGCAAGTCCCATCATCTCTGTGTGTCCCGTCCCCCCCAAAGTGTAGTAGGATGTAGATTGGGTCATGGGGGCTCTGTGTGCTAAGTTTGGTCTATTGGTGAATGGATGAGGGTTGCATTGTTTTTAGGAAGTGAGTGAAGGTACTTCAAGTCCCTTCATCCGTGGTCTGTCTCACACAAAACTGCACCAGGATGTAGAGTGGGTCATGAGGGCTCTGTGTGGCAGGTTTGGTGTTTATCAGTCATAGGATTAGGTTTGTAGCAGTCTTGGAAAGTGAGGGAAGGTACTGCAAGTCCCATCATCCATGTTTTGCCCCCCTCCAAACTTCAGTAGGATGTAGAGTGGGTCACTGGGGCTCTGTGTGCCAAGTGTGGTCTTTATCAGTGTTTGTTGGGGGCCACAGTGGTCTGTGGGAACAGAGGGGTGTGAAAGTACTACAAATCCCATCATCCATTGTCAGTCCTCCCCCAAACCTCACCAGGACGTGAAGGCCGTCATAGGGGTTATGTATGCCAAGTTTGGTCTCGATCAGTGATTGGATGAGGGTTGCAGCGGACTTGGGAAGTGAGTAGAGGTACTTCAAGTCCCATCATCCATGGTCCACCCTCCTCCAAACTGCACCAGGACATAGAGTGGGTCATGGGTGTGTGTGTGCCAAGTGTGGTCTGTATTGGTCCTTTTTGGTGGCCTCAGTGGTCTGTGGGAACCAAAGTGTTTGAAAGTACTACAAATCCCATAATCCGTGGGTCATGTCCCCCGAACTGCACCAGGACGTAAAGGGGGTTAGGGGGGTTATGTGTACCAAGTTTGGTGCAGGTCCATCACCCGCGCTGGTCGCTGTGGCCTGTGAAAGTGGCTGCCACATATCCGCCCTCCGCACACATACATACAAACATTCCGCTTTATAAAGGTATACAGATATACAGATGTACAATCCAAGAGCATTCTGAACGTCCACCAATGATGGAGTGGACTCAAACAATGATGGATCTGGACCAAATTTGGCACGAATAATTAATATGCCCAAATGGGAACACTTGGTGGAGTTTGGGTAAAATAGACCTTGACGTTTGGGAGTTGCAGTTGCTGGGATTTATAGGTCAACTACCATCAAAGAGCATTCTGAACTCCACCAATGATAGAATTGGGCCAAACTTTCCACGCAGAACCCCCATGACCAACAGAAAATACTGTGGTTTCTGGTGGTCTTTGGTGACCTTTCTGACACCCCCTCGTGACCCCCCCCCCAGGGGTCCTGACTCCCAGGTTGAGAAATGCTGCTTGAAGGCCACCCAGTGCAACTCCCTTCAGCAGGGCAAGGGAACATAATGAAAGCCCTCCTGGCAAAGAGCCATCCAGCCATAAATGGATATGCAGGGTGTTGAAATTTATGACAAAATGCTGTAGTTCAATATGGATTCGCTTCTGTCTTTTCTCTGTTTTCGTATATTCAAGGGGACTAACCTTTTTCTGTGTTAAAAGAAGGCTCTACTAGTTATTTATACTGAAGTCTAGATAAATGTGATGTATCTGGCTCATGAGAATAGATGCATGTTAGAAGCAGGCAGATTTCTTTTCTCATGAGCGCCATCTAGCTGTAGAGTGAGTAGTATTACAGTTAGAGGATAATATTACATTGTTACTTGGCCCCGCCTCCTTGCTCACTCTCTTCCAATCACAGCGATGAAGAAGGGAGGAGTTAAGAGATGATGTGGTTTGTGCTCTGTGCCTCCACTTTTGTGTGCATGCTCATGTTCTCCTGTTCTACCTTTTTGAACATGCCGTAGTGTAACGACTCTCCAACACACGGTAGGGATCACACGCAGAGTTCTATTTGGTCCAACACGATTTTATTGAAGGTACGACACCCGTGAAGCTAAAGCACCGGCCCGCCACCCAAACACACTATTTATACCCCAGTAGCCCCTCCCCTACCCATGCAATGTCCAAGCAGGGTTTCATCATGCTCCCATGAATCAGCAATCCCAGCAGTCCTCTAAGGCATGACCCCGGAGGTCACAGGATCAGTGTCACCAGTCCAATTGTCCAATGTCCAAGCCTGGAGGAGTTACCTCACTTCCTTCCCAGGCACCTGGAAGTTATCTCACTCCCAGTCTGACTCAGCAGTCTCATGAATGTAGGACAAAGGTCGCTCCAGGAACTAAGGCAAGGTCGGTGTTGCCTCATGACAGGTTGGGAGCCTGACCTTCACCAAAGCTGAGGGTTCCCAATCCTGACATAACGGTCTCCTCCACCTCGTCCTCCCCTGAGGAAACAAAACACCATTCAATCCCTTGGAGGAACAGTTCACATACTTCTTTAAGAAACTACAATGGAAAGTGGGGTGTACTTTCCCTAAACTCTTGGGCAACAAGAGAGTATAGGATACCTTATTCACCACCTTCTCAATCCTAAAAGGTCCTATATATTTCGGTCCTAATTTTTTTCGACCTAAAGCCCAGCTTTAAATTTTCTGTTGATAGCCATACTAGATCCCCTTCAGCATACTCCTCCCCTTCCTGCCGCTTGTGATCACCGAACAGTTTGTATGACCGCTGCGCCTTCTTCAAAGCCTCCCTCGCTTCCTTCCAAACCCCCCTCGCTCTTACTTTCCATTCCACTTTCTCTCCTCCTCCCCCCACATCCAAAAGCTGAGGTAGAGGAGCCACCTCCTGCCCATAAACAATCTCAAAAGGGGATTTCCCAGTGGAGGAATGCACTGAACTATTGTAAGCTACCTCAGCGTACGGCAGGAAATCGGACCAATTATTCTGCTCCTGGTTGCTGAAGATCCGCAAATAAGCTCCTAAAGATTTTTGCACTCTCTCCACAGCACCATTACAGGCAGGATGATAAGCAGACGTTAAACGCCTCTGAGCCCCCAACACCTCTAAAAACTTGCTCCAAAACTGAGCCGTGAACTGGACTCCTCGGTCACTCAACACTTGCTCTGGACAACCATGCAATCTATACACATGTTGCACATACAACTCCGCCAATCGCTCCGCTGATGGCAAACCACGCAAAGGAATAAAATGGGCCTGTTTGGAAAACATATCTAACACCGTCCAAATATAACGGTAACCTCGGCTCGATGGCAACTCCCCCACGAAGTCTGTACTAACATGTGTCCACGGTCGTACTGGATCCGCCACCACTTGAATCAATCCTCGCGGCTTAGCAGAAGGGACCTTATTCTTAGCACACTTTTCACAGCCTTCTACATATCGCCTCACTTCCAGCCTTAACCCAGGCCACCAATACCTCTTCTTAACAGCCAAAAGAGTCTTTGTGATCCCCCAATGACCCGCCGCCTTATGGTCATGGTGCAACTCTAATACCTTCTCTCTCAACTTTTGGGGAACATAAACCTTACCTCCGACCATCCACAATCCCTTCAACACCTCACACTCCTTCTCATGTTCCTGCAACCATAAATCCCCTTCATAACCCCTCCACAATTCCAAACTCCATTCATCCACCGGTTCCTCCTCTACTTTAATCTCTAACTTACTCTGGGATCGGGTCTGTACCGCACAACCCCATTGCTCTTGGGAAAAAACTTCCTCTTCCTTATGCAACCCATTCTCCCCCACGCTGGGGTACCGAGAAAGGGCATCAGCCACAATATTCTCTTTACCCTTGATATGTTGTAATGTGAAATTAAACCTATTAAAAAACTGAGACCACCTCACTAACTTCGGGGACAACTTCTGAGGATTCCTCAGATATCTCAAATTCTGATGATCGGTCATAACCACAAATGGGAACGTAGCCCCCTCTAAGAACTGACGCCAAGTTATTAAAGCATTCCGCACGGCAAACGCCTCTTTTTCCCACACTGGCCATTTACGTTCATGCTCACCAAATTTTTTCGAAAAATAAGCACAAGGTCTCAACCTCCCTTGGTCATCCTCTTGCATCAGAGCCCCACCATAAGCCCACGCCGAAGCGTCACATTGAACAACAAACGGCCGATCCACATCCGGATGTAACAACAAAGGTCCCTCAGTAAAAGCCTTCTTCAACTTGACAAACGCCCCCTGGCATTCTTGGGTTCAATTTAACATTGCGCCTGGAGATCTAACTTTCTTTGATTCCCCCTTCCCCTTCGTCTTCAACAATTCTGTGAGCGGGAGGGCTATTGCGGCAAATCCAGGAATAAAAGTCCGATAAAAGTTTGCTAACCCTAGAAACGCCTGTAACTGCGCGTGCGTGGAGCCTCCCAGCTCAACACGTCATCCACCTTAGCCGGGTCCATGGCCACTCCACTCTCACTGATCCTATAACCTAGAAAGTCAATTTGATTTTTCCCGAACTCACATTTACTCAGTTTCACAAACAAACTAGCTTGCCTCAACCGCTCTAGCACCTCTCGCACCAACCTAACATGCTCTTCTCTATTACTCGTCGCTACCACGATATCATCCAAATAAACAAACACCCCTTTATATAAAAGGGGGTGCAACACCTCGTTTATTAACTGCATGAACAGGCCTGGAGAGCCTGCTAAACCGAAGGGCATCACGGTCCACTCGTACAACCCTAGGGGGCATGAAAAAGCCGTCTTCCACTGGTCACTTTCTTTCACTCTAATCATATGAAACGCATCAATCAAATCCAACTTTGTAAAAACCTTACAACCTCCTAATAAACCTAACAAATCTTTAATCAATGGTAGAGGATAACAATTTGTGGTACTAACAGCATTCAGGCCCCTATAATCAATGCACAACCTCAACTTCCCGTCCTTCTTCTCCCTAAATAGAACGGGTGCTGCTAGAGGAGACTCTGACCTCTTAATGAATCCCCTTCCTAGATAACTATCTATCTGTTCTCTCAAAGCAACCTTTTCCTTAACAGTCATTGCATAAATTTTTGGCTTGGGTAAAACAGCCCTCTCTTTAATCTCTATGCTACATTGCACATTTCTCAAGGGGGGAAGCTTTTGAGCTAACTTAGGGTCAAACACGTCAGCATAGTCCCAATACTCTTTAGGCACCCCTTCCACTTCACATTTTAAACCCCCCTCCATATTAGGCATACATTGCACAGTCCCAGCTTTCCAGTCGATCTTGGGGTTCACTTGTTCTAACCATGGCATGCCTAACACCACCTCATGTCCCTTTATAGGCGCCATAACAAACTTAATATCCCCCTCCCAGGGTCCTATTCGTCCCTTTAAACCTTTCGTCCCTACAGAAAATGGTCCACCCTCAATAACCGACCCATCCAGCTGCTTAAACGTCACCAATGTTTTCAAAGGTTCTGTTTCACCACCCAACTCTTTAACTAACTGGGGGGCCATAATATTCTCTGAACACCCGCAGTCCACCAGAGCTTTCTTCTTCACCATTTGATCTCCCTTAATTAAGCCCAAAGTACATTGAATATTATTCCTCACCCCAACACTTTTGCTTTCAACATTGTCCACACTAGCCGCTTTAGCTGCAGCCACTTTCACAGCTGGCTTCTGCCTGCATTGGTAAGCAAAATGTCCTGGTTGGTTACAGGCATAGCAGAGGCCCTTCCCCAGCATCGGTTTTTTGCTGGCGCTAGAACGGTTATCACTAACTCGCTTGATCTCCATTCCACGAAACCGTCCCTCAGCCAACCCACGACCAGCTCCTCGAGATCTCATCGGTTGATTCCGCCGCCTCTGCACCTGTGCAAGAATTCCCACGTTGCCTGCTAGTTGGATCCATCCGTCAACGTTTCCAGGATCGTCTCGGTGAAGACACCACTCTAGAATGTCTTTGCGTAACCCATCTTTGAACAGCTCCAACAATGTAGCCGGGGACCATTCTGCAACCTTCCCGGCTAGCCCCATAAACTCTTCGGCGTACTCCGTCACTGATCTCGCACCTTGGGTCAAACATCTCAATGCCTCTTTCGCTTTGATCCTCTCCAAGGGATCCGTAACATATTTCGTATAGCTTGCAGGAACTTCCTCACTGAACCCAGACACTGGTCCCGCCCGATCATGGCACTGTACATACCACTCCGCTGCACGACCTTTAAACACTGCACCAACAGCCCTCACCTGGCTGCCCTCGCTGGGATATAAATGTCCATAATCTTCTAAATGGTCCTGCACCGCTGCAATGAAGAACGCAACTTTAGAGGCTTCTCCCTCAAACTCTACTCGCAACGGCTCCTTCTTCATTCGGGCCCCAAACTCGCTGGAAACTCCTCCCCGTCCTGGAAGGTAGCCCTGGCTGGAAATGCCTCTTCCCATTCCTGGCATCAGCGAAGCACGTCTCACCTCCTGTGCAGGACTCCCCCGGTATTCCTCTCCCATCCTCACTCCCGAAAGAGATCTAGGACGCTCTGGAACGGGACTCCCCAGACATCTATCTTCAGTCCTCACTCCCGAAAGAGATCTAGGACTCTCAGGAACGGGGCTCCCCAGACATCGGGTTTCGGTCCTCACTCCCGAAAGAGATCCAGGACGCTCAGCTGATGGCCCCTCCATCCAGGAGTAGTAAGTGAAGTCTCCACCTCCCGGGGCTCTCCAGATCGATTCTCTCTGGTCTCTCTGGAACATAACTTGGGATATCCGCTTCACCGTCTGCTCCACTGCTTCCATTTTGCAACTCAACACGTCCAATTTAGACGGTGACTCAGGTTCTGGGGTCTCACTACCCCCCGCTGCCAGGTCCACCTGATCAACCCTGGCACTGGCACCATGCACTTCCAGATCCTTTTGGATCTTCATCAGACGAGCACTCCTGTGCTCCACCGCCTGACTCTCCTCCAGACGAACACTCTTGCGTTCCACCGCCTGGCCGGCGCCACTGCGCCCTCCATCCGGCGAGCCGCATCGCATTCCATCTTCCGACTGGCAAGCTTCTCATCCACCTGAGCTTGCCACAACTGGTCCGCTTGACAGATCCTTCTCTCCTGGTCTGGCATCGCGCGGTTCATCCGGGTTTCCCACTTGGTCAAGAGTGGACCACTCCCACTCCTCGGTTCTTCTGACCTCCTCCGGATCCAATATCCAACTATCAAGATACCTCTCCTCGTTCCACGCCAACCTCTCCATTTCTGGGATAGCTGGTTGGGGCTTTAGCTTCTGTAACGACTCTCCAACACACGGTAGGGATCACACGCAGAGTTCTATTTGGTCCAACACGATTTTATTGAAGGTACGACACCCGTGAAGCTAAAGCACCGGCCCGCCACCCAAACACACTATTTATACCCCTGTAGCCCCTCCCCTACCCATGCAATGTCCAAGCAGGGTTTCATCATGCTCCCATGAATCAGCAATCCCAGCAGTCCTCTAAGGCATGACCCCGGAGGTCACAGGATCAGTGTCACCAGTCCAATTGTCCAATGTCCAAGCCTGGAGGAGTTACCTCACTTCCTTCCCAGGCACCTGGAAGTTATCTCACTCCCAGTCTGACTCAGCAGTCGCTCCAGGAACTAAGGCAAAGGTCGGTGTTGCCTCATGACAGGTTGGGAGCCTGACCTTCACCAAAGCTGAGGGTTCCCAATCCTGACACCGTAGCCTGTGTGTTACTGCTTTGTGTTGCTTTTCTACAATAAAGTGGAAAGGTTTTCATAACATGGCAGGATTGCTCAGGGGCCTTCTTTCCAGTTGGAGGCCTCGTAAGCCACTTTTGCTGTCAACTGTTTTGGACTGCTTCTCTGCTGCGTTTTTATACTCTGCAAGCCCTTTTTTTCGACAACAGTGTTCCCTCGCTATATTGCATTTCACTTATTGCGGACTCGCAGTTTCACAGGGCTGCAATAAGTGTGTGTGTGGGGGGGAGCCAGGCGCTGGGCCTTACCCTGTCTCCGCCCACTCGGCAGCGGCCTCGTCCTCTTCTCAGACCAGGCCTCAGCCCAGCCTGGCAGTGCCATCAACAGCGCCCAAGGGGCCTCCGAGGCGGGGAGAAGCAGACTTGGCGAAGAGGATGAGGCTGCTGCCGAGTGGGTGGAGCATCCCTACTTTGCAGATTTTCACTTATTGCAGGCCATCCCGGAAGTAATCACCTGCAATAAGTGAGGAAGCATTGTGTATGATTCACACAGACACATATATGTATATGATGACAGATATAGTATCATAGATTTGAAAGGGACCCCTAAAGAAGGAGAATTGTATGTTGCATGTTCTAGAGTAGGCAAACCAGACAGTCTCTGCATCAACACTGAGAAAGAAATCACAAAAATACTGTTTATCCACAAGCATAAAGACATTACATATATTAGAAACCAACACTTTATTTTTCAGATCAACAGACGGCCACAGCAATGCGTGGCAGGGAACTGCTAGTATATGTATATAATATATAGATATAAGCTTCATAGACTTTACTGTATAATAATAATAATAACAATAACAACTGCGGGTTTCTGCCATTGTATATATCTGCCTCTTCTGTGACTGTTCATTTGTATTTTGCTTCTGTGTCCCACTTGTCAATGGATGTCCAGAATCAGCAGCATCCACCGCGGTCCTTTTTATCCGGGGCGACCACCGAGCCAGTACAGACTTTTGAAGCTGATGAAACCATGGACCATCTCCACAGATGGAATACAAACAGAGGCACAACCAAAAGATTCACTGGAACTTAGTCACAAGGACCACCTGCCAGTAGTCAAGAACTGTTAAAGCAGGGGTGCCCACACTTTTTCAGCACGCGAGCTACTTATACTAAGACCAAGTCAGAAAGATCTACCAAGAGAGAAGCAGGGCGGAGCTGGGGAAAGGGGGCAGGGCTTGGCTCCGCCCCCTCCCCCTCTGGCTTCAGCATTTCCACAGCTTCTCCAGGGTAGAAGAGGGTAATGCCAAGCCAGTGGTGGCATAGATAGCTACCTCTGGCTTGGCATTACCCCCTTCTACTCTTGAGAAGCTGTGGAAATGCTGAAGCTGGCAGAGGGGCGGAGCTTGGTGGGGCTTAGCTCCGCCCCTCCCCTCTGGCTTTAGCATTTCCACAGCTTCTCCAGGGTAGAGAAGGTTATGCCAAGCCAGTGGTGGCATAGATGGCCATCTCTGGCTTGGCATTACCCCCTTCTACCCTGGCTTGGCTGGATTAGCTCCGCCCCTTCCCCTCTGGCTCCAGAGAAGCTCCGGGGTGAAATGCTGCCAAGCCAGTGGTGGCATAGATAGCCACCTCTGGCTTGGCATTACCCCTTCTACCCTGGAGAAGCTGTGGAAATGCTGGAGGGGTTAGCTCCGCCCCTTCCCCCTCTGGCTCCAGCATTTCCACAGCTTCTCTGGGGTAGTGGTGGAGATAAGGTTATAACTCTCTACCCTGAGAAGCTGTGGAAATGCCAGTGGTGGCATAGATAGCCCCCTCAGAAGCGCCCAATCCAGCTGGGATCGACGTCCCTCGGTCCCAGGATCGACCAGTCGATCGCGATGGACTTCCTGAGCACCCCTGTGTTAAAGGGATCCTCGGCCTGCAAAAGTAGTGGAAAACGAACACACAAAAATACTGTGGGACTTTCAAACCCAGACTGGCAAATTTGTGGAATGCAATACACCAGATATCACGATTGTGGAAAAGAAAAAAACTGAGTTATTGATGTCGCCATACCGGGTGACAGACGCATTGAGGAAAAGCAACAGGAAAAACTCAGCTGTTCTCAGGACCTCAAAATCGAACGGCAAAGGCTCTGGCATCAACCAGTCCAGGGGGTCCCAGCGGTCATTGGCACACTGGGTGCCGTGCCAAAAGGTCTCAGCCGGCGTTTGGAAACAATAAACATTGACAGATTCACGATCTATCAACTGCTAAAAGCCACCTGACTTGGATCTGCACGCATCATTTGAAAATACATCACACAGTCCTAACGCTTGCGAAGTATTCGACTTGTGATTTTGTGATACGAAATCCAGTATATAGATCTCGTTTGCTGTGACAAAGTGTGTTTGTGTGTCAGTAAAATAATAATAACAACTTCATTTTTGTACCCCGCCTCCATCTCCCCAAAGGGACTTGGCGCGGCTTGCATATGACACAAAGTGCCTAAAACAACGTATAAAATAAACACACAGGACAATACAGAAAGTGAAACCAAGAGCCTATGAAACAGCAGCTTAAACTCCGAACAAAGCCCAATAATCTATGGTGACAACTGCCGTAAAACATGGCCAAACTGTAAAGGACAAGGGAATACTGGTGCAAACTGTAGCTAAGGAACAAGAGTACGGGGTGAGAGTGCAACGCTGTCCTAAAGCACTTGCAAAGCACGACGAGGGGGGGCTGGTGCTTTGCTTCCAAAGTGTTGCTAAAGTTCTGGGGGTGAAAATTTCAGAACTCTAACAAAACTTTCAAAATCTCACTATTTTGTTATTGGCGATTTTTATGACAGAACCAATTGGGGAATGCAATTTATAATGAATTTTTAAAAGTTTTGTCACAGTTCCGAAATTTTCCCCACCAGAACTTTAGCAACACTGCAGAAGCAAAGCACCAGCGCCCCCTGGTTCTGTAAGTACTTTAGGACCATTTAGATCCATGGGTTGCCCGCGCCTACTGCCTCGTTTCCTCTATAGCTGCTCCATGGGGTTCATCACAGACATCATGATCAACAGATTCTATTCTGGCTGCTATTAATACAGTAGAGACTTGCTTATCCAACCTTCACTTAACCAACGCGGTCTGCCTCCTGCCCGGATCCACAGGTGAGGGAAGTGGGGTGTATATTTACCCGTGGAATAACGTCCAGGGTGGCAGAAAGAAAGAATTACTATCTGTTTTGGTGCTAAATTCGTAAATACAGTAATTACTACACAACGTTACTGTATAGGCTGAGATAGGCTATTATCTGAATGTATGACCACGTTTACAGATTGAGTGGAATTGTTTTAATGGCGATGTGGTTTTATGCTGGGTTTTAATGTATTTTAATATGTTGTTCTAGTATTTAAATTGTATAGTATTGAATCTTTGCCGTTGTCACAATGCAGGGACTCGGCCCAGCCCCTTAATCACACACAGAGACGGTAATCAGCTAACTATTTATTGAATAATAGAAAACAGGTGAAAAGGTAAATTGTCCATAAAAGCATCAAATAGTTCAATAAAAATAGCAAAGAGTTCCGAAGTAAATCCAAAGGCAAAACACTTGGCAAGGGTCTCCCGCAAAGCAATGCGGATTAAAACACTCGCTCGCTGAAGCCGCGTGGAGGAGGAGCCCCGCCCACTGAAGCCCATCCACCGCTCATGCTCCTCTGTAGGAGAGCTGAAGCTGGGGGGAGGGAGCGGGGCATGGCATGGCCTGTAGGAGAGCTGAAGCTGGAAGGAGGGGGCGGGGCATGGTGCGGCCTGGCTTTGCCCCCTCCCCCCGCTTTGGCACTCCCAGCAGCTGCTCCAGCCTTGAGGGACAGTGCCAAGCCAGCATTGTGCTGGCTCTGGCACGGCTGGCTTGGCACTGCCCCCTCAAGGCTGGAGCAGCTGCTGGGAGAGGTGAAGCGGGGGTAGGGGGTGGGCATGGCACAGCCTGACTCCGCCTCCCCCAGCTTCGCACTCCCAGCAGCTGCTCCCAGCAGGGCACCAACCCCAGCCGTTCTTTACTGTGTTAGAGTGTCATTTTTGTGTCATTTGGTTGGTGGTGTGCCCCCAGATTTTTTAATGTTAAAAGTGTGCGCGGCTCAAAAAAGGTTGGGAAACACTGATCTAGAGAGTAGGGGCAATTTTCTTTAGGTTTTTCTTTCTTCCTTGCTGGGTTGTTCTCCTCCAGCTTCTCTTCCTATTGGGCTGCGTCCCAATCCTTTTGTTTTCGTTCTTATCTGTATCCAGGATGGGGCTTTTGGGTGTTGCAGCGGCCCCTTGGTTTTCCCCTTCTCTTTTTTGGGGGCAGGGGTTTTAGGGCCCTTCGAAGCCGTTCTTGCAGCTTCCAGTGAAACTTCCTCCCTATTTTTGAAGTGAGGTCCTCTTTTCTGGTATTTCTTGCGGTTTTGTATTCTCCTTCCCTCTTCTCTCTGCCTTCATGTGTTGTTGCGTTTTCCCCCTTGACCTGGGGGTGCGTCCTTTCCATCATCATAGAGGGTCAGCAGCTCTGGCATTGTGGGGAACGCCTCTTGGTTCTGTTCTTGCACGTTGGGAGTGCTCCCGGATCGTTCCCATTTGCTTTTCTTGCCGAGACATTATGGCATCCATCTTCCGTAGGCATCCGTCTTGAGCTTCCCCTATTTTTCGTAGTCCTGCAAGGATGTCCCTCAAAGTTATTCCTTCCTCCTCTGGTCCCTCTTCTTGCATTATCCTCCGCTCTTTGCTCTTGAGGTCCGTTCATGCAGTGCCGACATAGTTCTATTGTCAGTTGTGCTATTCCCTGTTTTACTATTGGAAAAATGTCCTTTTCCCTCTCCCAAGATGGCGCTCCCGCCAAAAAGCTCTTCTTCCCTGCTCCTAGGACTGTGAGAGCTCATCCGCCATTTTGGCGCCCTTTGGCTCTTTTCCTCCCGTTCCCTCTGCCTTTGCCAGGGATGATTGGCTCCCCCTGTGCGGCCTGCTTGTTTGGGCCTTTGTGTCTTTTGTTGGGGGCCCGATCCCCTGAGTGTGGGGCTTCCGTGGGGCTGTTGGGATCCCCGCTGCTCGTCCGCGCTCCTCCCCTCTGTCTCCAATGGCACCTCCCCGATGCTGCACGGGCCGCTGTTCCCCGTACTCACAGCCTCCTTTTGTTTCGTCTCTTCTTCACCTCCTGCCCTCTGCTTAAGGTGGGGGGGAGGAGAGGGGAGGCCGGGCTGGCAGTAAGTGCGGGTTGCCACCCGCTTCGCGGCTCGCTCGCCCGCAGAATGGCGGCGGTCCAGGCCCGCTCAACCTCTCCCTCTTGAGGAGGGAGATCCTTGGGGCCGCGGACCCCGTCCACCCGCTTCGCTCTCTTCGGACGCTTCTGTCCGCGAGGAGGGGGGGCGCAAATCGCCCTCCAGCCAGGAAAGCAGGTGACACTCCAGGGAGCCCTAGAGTGCCCGTCCTGCCGCCATCTTCGCCCGACCAGGAACCCCAAAGCAAGCATCCCCAGTGTGAGTCTTTTGATGTGTCCGTAGATGTCCACTCTGAGTGAAGCTCTGTCCACACTCCAGGCATTTAAAGGGTTTCTCCCCAGTGTGAGTCCTTTGATGTGAACGTAGAGCTGAACTCCAAGTGAAACTCTTTCCACACTCCAGGCATGTATAGGGTTTCTCCCCAGTGTGACTCTTTTGATGCTGACATAGAATTCCATTCTCAGTGAAGCTCTTCCCACACTCCAGGCATGTATAGGGTTTCTCCCCAGTGTGAGTTCTTTGATGTGTACGTAGATGTGAACTCTGAGCGAAACTCTTTCCACACTCCAGGCATTCAAAGGGTTTCTCCCCAGTGTGAGTCTTTTGATGTGAACGTAGAGCTGCACTCCAAGTGAAACTATTTCCACACTCCAGGCATGCATAGGGTTTCTCCCCAGTGTGAATCCTTTGATGTCTACGTAGCTTTCCATTCTCAGAGAAGCTCTGTCCACACTCCAGACATTTAAAGGGTTTCTCCCCAGTGTGCGTCCTTTGATGTGAACTAAGATTTCCTCTCTGAGTGAAGCTCTTTCCACACTCAAGACATGTATAGGGTTTCTCCCTAGTGTGAGTCCTTTGATGTGAATATAGAGTTGAACTCTGAGTGAAGCTCTGTCCACACTCCAGGCATGTATAGGGTTTCTCCCCAGTGTGAGTCCTTTGATGTGAATGTAAACTTGAATTCTTAGCAAAGCTCTGTCCACACTCCAGGCATTTATACGGTTTTCCCCCAGTGTGAGTCCTTTGATGCTGTAATGACGCTCCAATTTCGGTAAGGATCACGCGTAGATAGAAGCACGGTCCAACACGATTTAATTGCAGGTACAATACTTGTAAAGCTAAAGCACCGGCCCGCCACCCAAACACACCTTTTATACCCAAGAGCCCCTCCCCTTGCCCATGCAATGTCCAGGCAGGGTTGCACCATATCCGGGTGATTCAGCAAGTCCCATAGTCCAAAGGGGATGTGACCTCATTAGTCTCTGAGTCAGCACTAATAATCCATTGTCCAATGTCCAAGTCCAGAAGAGGTTACCTCACTTCCCCTGGAGGCACCTGGAAGTTACATCACTCCCAGCTTGACTCAGCATAGTCCAGTAACTAGATCAAGGTCCCCAGGGAACTGGGACAAAGGTCAGCTACCTCATGGCAGGCTGGAAACCTGAACTTCTTTCTAAGCTCAGATTTCCCAGATCTGACATAACGTCCTTCTCCACCACCGCCTCCCCTGTAGAAATAAAACACCATTCAGTCTTTGGGTGGAAGGGGCCCCACATACTTCTTTAACAAGTTACAGTGGAACGTAGGGTGAACCTTGCCTAAACTCTTCGGTAAAAGGAGGGTATACGAGACTTTGTTAACTGCCTTCTCCACTCTGAAAGGCCCAATATACTTTGGGCTTA
>JARBWK010002435.1:0-15093 GCA_030556195.1 Anolis apletophallus
CTTGGGAAACTTTATAACACAGATTTTACACAGAGACACAGACCTCCCTTGCATACTTTTTAATGAATGAGCATGCCATGCATTTACGTATGACCATTCACACTTAGTTAGCCAAGGAATAAGCAGGACAAGGTAAAAACTGTTCCCTTCAGGGAGTACCAATACACCCGTCATTCCCAAAGTGGGTGCTACCACCCCCTGGGGGGGGCAGTGGAGCGATCCAAGGGGGCGGTGGGGAGCCCCATGGACAAGCCCCATGGCCACAGCTCCCTCCTCTGCTGAAACCTCATGGAACAAGGGAGGAGGAGGGAATGGCAAGCCTTCCTCTGCGGCTGCAGCGGCAGAAGAGGAGGGAGCCCCAGTGGCAAGCTTTTCCGCGGCCTTACTCTCCTTCTGCCTTGTCCCATGCATGGCCGCGGGGGCAGGGGCAGTGACGGGAGGAGGAAGAAAAGCCGTGCATGGGGCGATGGGGGAGGGAAAGGCGCGCTCCTCTCCCCTTGCTCTCTTGCGCCCCCCCATGTGCGCCTTCCTTGGCGGCGGAGGTAGGAAAGGCGTGTGAGGGAGAAGAGAAAGGTGCACGCCTTTCCCTCCTCCCATGCCCCGTGCGCGCCTTTACTACTGCTGCTGCCGAGGAAGGCGCATGCAGCGGGCGAGAGAGCAAGGGGAGAGGAGAGCACCTTTCCCTCCCCCCTCAGCCCATGCACTGCTTTACTGCCTCCTCCCGCCCCTGCCCCCGTGGCCGCACATGCGACATGGGAGAAGGAGAGTAAGGCTGTGGAAATGCCTGCCACTGGGGCTCCCTCCTCCACTGTCTCCTGCACTGCCGCTGTGTAAAGCTCATGCACCGCAAAGGGGGGGGGGGGAAGGGAAAGACAGAAGGGACTAAATGACCCTTGGAGTCTCTTACAACCTTCTTCATTAGTGTTGTTGTTATTACTACTATTATTGAGACTATTATTGAGACTGGGTGGCCATCTGTCAGGGGTGCTTTAATTGTGCTTCTGCTGCATGAAGGTAGAAGGGCGTTGGACTAGATCCGTGGTTCCTAAAGTAGGCGGTACCACCCTCCAATGAGCGGTTAGGCGATCCAAGGGGGCGGTGGGAGGCTCAAAAGAATTTGGGGGGGCACTGAAGCCCTGTAAGGGGGCACTGGCAGGATTCCAACTCGCAAGCACGCGGGTATGCGCCTGCCAGTTGGAAACCCCGTGCAGGCGCTGCCTGGAAACTGCAGCGCCCCTCCCTTCCTCTCAACTCCGCCCACGGCACAGTCCTGTATTGCCCCTTCTAATCCAATGGGTCCTTGGAAGGAAGGGCAAAATGGGACTGCACTGTGAACAGAGTTAAGGAGAGAGGAAGGCGCCTCTTGCGGTTTTCAGGCAACACCTGCCCAGGGATGCCAACTGGTAGGCTGAGACAGTTGCACGCTTGCAAGTGTGTGCCTGCTAGTTGGTCAGCGGAGAAGGAAAGCCTCTGCATCTGCAAACGCCCCCTGAGTCACTGCGGCGTTTGCAGGCGCCTCTTGGGAGATGACCGTGGCACAAAGGAAAATGCAAGCAGCTCCCAATTTCCAAGGTCCAGTATTCTCTATTGCTCAAGTTTAGTTCAATTCCATTGCTGCTGGGAGTTCAAAATCCTCTTTGATTATAGGTGAACTATAAATCCCCAGCAGCTACAACTCCCAAATGACAAAATCAATCCCCCACACCTCCCCCAGTGTTCAACTTTGGGTATAATTTGGCTCTCCTCCCATGAACCAACCCGAGCCCTTCGCTCCTTGGGGAGACCCTCCCTTCGCCCTGCCAGTCTCACAAACTTGGCTTGTGAGCACTAGGGAGAAAGCCTTCTCCTCTGTGCCCCCCGTCTTTGGAATTCCCTCCCGGGAGAGATTAGGAATCTTTCAGAAAAACCTGGTTCTTCCACCTGGCCTTCAGAGACTAGGCTCCCCAAATGCCCCCGTTTCTGCGAGACCTTTTCCCCCTATGTGACCCTCTGTGTTTCGATACTACTCCAGTTATCTCCCCGAGTTTTTAAACCTTCTATATGTTCATGTGGCCCGCCCTGTCATTTCTGTTTTAGATCCACCTGTGCTGTTGTGTTTTCACAGATGTATTTTATTGTATTTACTGCTTTTATTGTGTTTATTTTTTGATGTTGATGATATTTTGCGATGTGTTGTTCGGGCACGGCCCCATGTAAGCCGCTCCGAGTCCCCACCGGGGAGATGGATGCGGGTTAGAAATAAAGTTTTTTATTATTATTATTATTATTATATTGAGTATTTGTGTCAAATTTGGTCCAGATCCAGGGTAGTTTGGGTTCAGAGTCCTCTCCAAATGTAGGTGAAATACATCTCTCCTAAATCACTGTCAATTCCTTCCAAATCCCTCCAGTATTTTCTATTGGTCATGGGAGTTTGTGTGCCAAGTTTGGCTCAATTCTGTTGTTCGTGGAGTTCAAACTGCTCTTTGATTGTAGGTGAACTATAAATCCCAACAGCTGCAACTCCCAAATGACAAAAATCAATCCCCCCAACCCCACCAGTATTCAAATTTGGGCATATTGAGTATTTGTGCCAAATTTGGTCCAGATCCAGGGTTGTTTGGGTTCAGAGTGCTCTCCAAATGTAGGTGAACTACATCTCCCCTAAATCACTGCCAGTTCCTCCCAAACCCCTCCAGTATTTTCTGTTGGTCATGGGGGTTCTGTGTGCCAAGTTTGGTACAGGTCTGACATTCATGGGGTCTCGGCTGTGGAAGTCAGAGCTGAATTGGTTGAAAATATTGCAAATCCCATCATCCATTGTCCATACTCCCCAAACATATTGTTTTTGTGATTAATCACTATGCTTTAATTATGTTCAATTTGTAACAATAAAAATACATCCTGCACATTAGATATTTGAATTAGAATTTATAAGAGTAGCAAAATTATTTATGAAGTAGCAACGAAAATATGGATGGGGTCACCACAACATGAAGAACCTTATTTAGGGGTCACGGCATTAGAAAGGTTGAGAACCACTGCATTAATACATATATCTTTCTGTTTAATTGCTATTACATTTTTAAAAAAAAATAATTTCTAGGGGGGCGGTGAGTAAATATTTTTCTGGAAAGGGGGCGGTAGGCCAAAAAGTTTGGAAGCCACTGAAATACACAACGCAGTTCAAACGTTCTGTTAGCGGCCAATAAAGAAAACAAGATACAGAACATGACAGCTTTCCTCTGTGAAATGCACATTCTGTGCCACGAAATCTTTTACTAGTTTTAAAATTATTTTTGGTTCTACATATGCCGAGAACTCAGTCCAAGGACTCAGAACAGGCTGTCAACATGGGTTTCTGGCCTATGGTTTTGTAGAAAGGCCTTGACAAGCAATGAGGGTAATTAAAAGCTCCCAGGTTCACAACCAGCAGGGCATTAACCCCTACTTGTATTAAGGAAGCAAATCTCATTGAAGGTAGTAGGGACAGGTATAACTCTATCTTGGGTTATTCAAACAAGATTCCCTTGTCGGCAATTCAGAAACTCAAGCTGGTGCAGAATGCTGCTGCTCGACTACTGGTGGCAGCATCGGTACAAGAGCATATTACACCCATCCTTCAGCAACTGCACTGGCTTCCAATAGAGTGCCGAATTGTTTTCAAGGTGCTGGTATTGACCTTTAAGGCCTTGTATGGTCTAGAGCCGGCGTACCCGAGGGACCGCCTCACCCCATATACTCCCCCGAGATCACTACGATCAGAAGAGCAGAACCTCCTCTTGCTCCCATCCATCCATTCCTGTAGGATGTCCTCCACGAGGTCAAGAGCCTTCTTTGTAGCAGCTCCATCTCTATGGAACTCTCTGCCAGCAGAAGCCCGTACCATCACAGAATTGGCCCCATTCTTGTTTAGACAAGCTTTCAACCTTGCTGTTCCCTAGATAGTGATGTAATGCCTAGAAATTGTATGACAGATACTCTGCAATTGCATTTGCCTTGTTGTATTGCTTTTATGCTTGTACGCTTTTATGTTTTAGTATAATGTATTAAATTGTATTTGATTGTTGCTTGTATTGTGTAAACCGCCCCGAGCCTGTTGGAAGGAGCGGTATACAAGAATGAATAATAAATAAATAAATAAATATTATCCAATGTAGTACAGCATTTTGATATGATCGGTTATAACTTCAGACAGTGAAAATAAGAAACAAAGTAAGGTGAAGATAAGAAGCTGTACAACATTTATTTCCACAGGGAGTTGAGTGTTGGTAGCTTTACCATGTGGGGGTTAGAAGGAAATAAAATACGTACTTCCGCTTTTCATTTCTAGAATGGTAGATAAAGGCAAGAAGTCAACTACCAAACTTTTTTTTCTAACCTGTAATCTTCCACACAGCCATATAACTCAGAATATCAAGGCAGAAAATCCCACAATATCTATTTTGAACTGGGTTATCTGAGTCCACACTGCCATATAGTCCAGTTCAAAGTACATAATGTGGGATTTTATTCAGCTGTTTGGAAGGGGCTTTTGTTTTTGTAACAACGGAGATGGGGAGTACTTTACAGGAGTGAAAGAAAGAGTAAGAACCCAAGGAAAGCAGAAGGCCTGTGCTATACAAGGGAAGTGAAGTAGTCAGGGAGAATTCACTAGCCACACATGTATGTAATAACGTACAGTAGGTTATGTTCCCAGTTGAGCTGTGGTTACATGAATAAAACTGGACGCCATTTATTACCTCACTTCCAGTCCCAGCACTGAATTGGAGAACCTAGAGGAGAACCTTGTTTAGGAATTTGCTAGGTTCTCCAATACAATGCTATGGTAAAAGTTTGGGTGAAGTACACCCAGGGCCCTTCCACACAGCCATATGACTCAGAATATCAAGGCAGAAAATCCCACAATATCTGCTTTCAACTGGGTTATCCGTGTCCCAGTTCAAAGCAAAAAAAAGTGGGATTTTATTAAACTGTGTGGAAGGGGCCCCAATCATCTTCAGGACTTAGCAAATTCCCAAAGAGGCCATTTCCCCCCAGACATTAATAAGTGAAACCACAGGTAATCAGCAAATTTGTGTGTATAACACCCACTCAGTTCTAACAAGTTAACCTGTAACATCAAGGATCACCTAATCCTAAATCTTTTTTCCTTATTAACAAATGTGAAAGGTGAATGCAGCAAAGAAATATTAACTACTAGCTTGAGGACCTGGCAGTGCCCGGGTTATTTGAGGAAGGCATTGTGTGCCAAGGTTGGTTCCTATTAGATGTTTATGTGGCTCGCAGTGGTCTCAGGAACTTAGTGAAGGCACTGCAAGTCCCATTGGCCATGGTCCACCCTCCTCCAAACAGCACCAGGATGTAGAGTGGGTCATGGGGGCTCTGTGTGTCACATTTGGTCTTGATCATTCTTTGGATGAGGGTTGCCGCGGTTTCGGAAGGTGAGTAAAGATATTTCAAGTCCCATCATCTGTGGTCCATCCTCCTTGAAACAGCACCAGGGTGTTGAGTGGGTCAAGGCGGCTCTGTGTGCTAATTTTGGTCTGTATTGGTCATTGGGTGAGGGTCGCGTTGTGAAGTGGGTCCCCCTGTGTGCCAAGTTTGGTCCTGATCCGTCACTGCTTTTCTCTCTGTGTCACCTTAGAGTGTTGGAATGTGGATGGCCAATCAGAGTCCTTTATGCAAATACCATTTTAAGTGGCAACCAATCCCCTCTGCATGGGGCCGTACAATGTTGGAGTTCTGAGGCTGACCAATCAGAGTCCTTTATGCAAATAATCCCATAGTGGCAACCTATCGAAAGGCTGTCACATATTCCTAGGCACCTCCGCACCTCCCAGAAAATGAGCATTCCATTTCCAACGGAAAAAAACTGTCATTTGGCTAACTCAAGCATCCAGTTGCATTCTGTTTTGCTGGCCAATCAGAGTCCTTTATGCAAATAGTGTCTCAGTGACAACCAATTACCTCTGTCTGGTGCCTTAGAGTGTTGGGAGCTCTGAGGCTGGCCAATCAGAGTCTTTTATGCAAATATTCCCACAGTGGCAACCAATCGAAAAGCTGGCACATATTCCTCCGCACCTCCCGCCCTCTGCAAACACTGACTTTTATTATATACATAGATAATATGCATCTATGTATTGTCAAAGGCTTTCATGGCCAGAATCACTGCGTTGTTGTAGGTTTTTTCAGGCTATATGGCCATGTTCTAGAGGCATTCTCTCCTGACGTTTCGCCTGCATCTATGACAAGCATCCTCAGAAGTGAGGTCTGTTGGAACTAAGAAAATTGGGTTTATATATCTGTGGAATAATGTCCAGGGTGGGACAAAGAGCTCTTGTCTGTTGGAGCTAGGTGTGAATGTTTCAACTGGCCACCTTGATTAGCATTTGATGGCCTGGCAGTTTTTTGGTGTGGCTTGTTAGTGCCTGGGGGAATCTTTTCTTGAGAGGTGATTAGCTGTCCCTGATTGTTTCCTCTCTGGAGTTTCCCCTGTGTTGGGGTGTTGTTTTGCTGTTATAACTTTAGAGTTTTTTTAAATACTGGTAGCCAGATTTTGTTCATTTTCATGGTTTCCTCCTTTCTGTTGCCATACATCAAGGGAACCACTGACCGCATAGGGAAGCTGATGAGGAAACACAACATACAAACTATCTACAGACCCACTAAGAAAATCCAACAAATGCTACGTTCAGCAAAGGACAAGAGGGATCCTCTCACTTCTGCAGGAGTCTACCGTATACCATGCCGCTGTGGACAAGTCTACATAGGGACCACCAAACGCAGCATTGCCCAAACATGAATCTAGGAACATAAAAGGCTCTGCAGACTACTTCAACCAGAGAAGTCAGCCATAGCAGAGCACCTGATGAACCAGCCTGGACACAGCATATTATTTGACAACACAGAAATGCTGGACCAGTCTCGCAACCACCATGTCAGACTACGCAGGGAAGCCATTGAAATCCACAAGCATGTGGACAATTTCAACAGAAAGAAGAAAACCATGAAAATGAACAAAATCTGGCTACCAGTATTTTAAAAAAAACTCTAACATTTTTTTAAAAAAATATTTTTGTCAGGATTGGGAGACTTGAGCTTGGGTGAAGTTCAAGCTCCCAGCCTGGCATGAGATTGCATCGACCTTTGCCCTAGTTCTTGGGTGACCTTGGGCTCCAGTTATATAAGACTGTGCTGAGTCATGTGGAAGTGAGGTAACTTCCACATGTGTGCAAGGCAGCAGGGGGAAGTGATGTAACTCCTCTGAGCCTGGACATTGGACAATTGGACTTCTACTGCTGACTCATGGGGCCATGAGGTCACATCCCTTTGGACTATGGGATATGCTGAATCACTGGATATGGTGCAACCCTACCTGGACATTGCATGGGCGATGGGAGGGGGTTGGGGTATATAAGTTGTGTTTTGGTGGCGGGCAGGTGCTTTTGCTTCACATGTGTCGTACCTGCAATAAAATCGTGTTGGACCGTGCTTACAATCTACGCGTGATCCTTACCGAGTGTTGGAGAGTCGTTACAGAAGCAAAAGCCCCTTTTCAACTATCCCAGCAATGGAGAGGTTGGCTTGGAGAGAAGAAGAATATATCGATAGATGGGATTCGGCTCCTGAGGAAATCCGGCGCACTATGGAGTGGGATTGGACCACTCTCGACCAAGTGGGTTGCCTGGACGAGCACCGTGAAATGATGGAAGGTGCTGTTGCCCAGGAGGAGGAATTTGAAGAAGCTGAGCGACTGTGGGAAGCTCAGGTGAGCCTAGAGGTTGCCCGGCGAAGGAGAGAGATTTGACTCCAGACAGGCTGAGGTTTGGAGGAACGACGGGATCGGAGGAGCTGTTCCGAAGGACTGGTCAGTTCAAGCAGATCCAGCAGTGTATGGGACCAGGGAGACTGTGCCGAAGGACAGGCCAGTTCAGGTGGAGGTCCGGAGGGCCGGAGGGATCGGAGAAGCTGTTCCGAAGGACTGGGCAGCTCGGACGGATCCAGAAGTGCGGGGCCCCAGGGAAGCTGTGCCGAAGGACAGGCCAGTTAGGAGGCAGTGTGGTAGCGAAACCACGGAACCGGCATCACCCTCGGAGTTGGAGGTGATGAGATGTAAGTTGGAGGCTATGGAACAGACTATGAGAAGGATGTCCCGAGCCATGTCCCGAAGAGAGCCGATGGAGTCGGTGTGGAGTGCCCCGGGCGGAGGAGACTTCACTTATTATTCGTGGATGGATGGCGGACTATCAGCTGAGCGTCCTAGATCTCCTTTGGGAGTGAGGATCGATGGTGGCCATCCAGGAGGAAGTCCGCGGCGGCCCCTGCCTCAAGCCGGAATGGGAAGAGGTGTTACCATGCTTGAGGTCCCTCGTGGAAGGGAAGCGCTGTCCCAGGAATTCGGGGCCCGTTTGAAGAAGGAACCATTGCGGGTTGAGTTTGAAGGAGAAGCCTGCAAAGTAGCCTTCTTTGCCGCTGCGGTGCAGGACCATATGGAGGACTATGGTCATCTCTATCCGGCGACAGCAGCCGAGTACGGGCCATCGGTGCGGTGTTCAAAGGAAGGGCAGCTGAGTGGTATGCGAAGCCGGTTTAGAGATCCACTGGAGCTGATTAAGGCGAAGGAAGCGCTACGTTGTCTGACTCAGGGATCCCGGTCGGTCACTGAGTATGCGGAGGAGTTCATGGGTTTAGCTGGAAAAGTTGCAGAGTGGTCTCCAGCTACCCTATTGGAATTATTTAAAGACGGCCTGCGTAAGGAGATCCTGGAGTGGTGTCTACATCGGGATGATCCTGGAGATGTTGATGGCTGGATCCAGTTGGCTGGCAGTGTCGAAGGAATTCTTGCACAGGTGCAACGGCGTCGTTTTCAACCCATGAGGTCCAGAGGATCCGGTCGTGGTGTTGCGGAGGGGCGATTCCGTGGAGGAGAGGCTCGATGTGGCAATGACAACCGATCCAGTCCAGTGAAAAGGCCATCGAAGGGACGAGGCCTTTGCTTTATTTGTTCGCAACCCGGTCATTTTGCGTCCCAGTGCCGACAAAGGCAGGCACTGGAACCGGTGAAGGTGGCATCCGCGAAAGCCGCTTTTGTGGACAATGATGATGGGAAAAGTGTTGGGGTGAGCTCCAATATTCAATGTACATTGGGTTTGATTAAAGGAGATGGGATTGTGGAGAGAAAAGCTTTAGTAGACTGTGGGTGTTCAGAGAATATTATGTCCCCGAAGTTGATTGGGGATTTGGGTGGGAGTACAAAGCCCTTGGAAACACCTGTAACATTTACGCAATTAGATGGATCCTCTATTGAGGGGGGCCCTTTCACTGTGGGGACTAAGGATTTAAAGGGTCGGGTGGGACCCTGGGAGGGGGACATTGATTTTGTAGTGGCCCCCATTAAAGGTCATGAGGTGGTGTTGGGGTTACCGTGGCTTGAGCAAGCTAATCCCAAGATCGATTGGAAGACGGGGGTGGTACAATGTTCCCCTAATGAGAGGGAGGGGGTTAGGAGTGATGTACAAGGGGTGCCTGCTGAATACTGGGATTATGTTGATGTGTTTAACCCAATTTTAGCTCAGGGTCTTCCCCCTCCCCGCAACGTACAGTGTAGTATAGAAGTTAAGGAAGGGGCTGTCCTACCCAAGCCTAAGATATATGCTATGACGGTGAAAGAGAAGGAAGCGTTAAGGGAGCAGATAGATGGCTATTTAAGGAGAGGGTTTATTCGGAGGTCTGAGTCTCCCATTGCAGCGCCAGTGTTGTTTCGCGAGAAAAAGGATGGTAGTTTGCGGATGTGTATTGATTATAGAGGTTTGAATGCTGTGAGTACCACCAACTGTTACCCTCTGCCACTAATCAAAGATTTGTTGGGGCAGTTGGGAGGTGGAAAGTTTTTACAACGCTGGATTTGATTGACGCGTTTCACATGGTGCGAGTGAAGAGGAGTGATCAGTGGAAGACTGCTTTTTCTTGCCCCTCGGGCTCTACGAATGGGCCGTAATGCCATTCGGTTTGGCCGAGCTCCCGGTATTTTCATGCAGTTGATTAATGAGGTGTTGCACCCCTTTTGTATAAGGGGGTGTTTGTTTATTTGGATGATATCGTGATTGTGACGCGTACCAGAGAGGAGCATGTTTGTTTGGTGAGGGAGGTGTTAGAGAGGCTGCGGCAGGCGAGTCTGTATGTAAAATTGAGTAAGTGTGAGTTTGGCAAGAATCAGATTGATTTTCTGGGGTATAGAATTAGCGAGAGTGGAGTTGCGATGGATCCGGCCAAGGTGGATGATGTGTTGAGCTGGGAGGCTCCACAAACCCGTAGGCAATTGCAGGCTTTTGGGATTGGCCAATTTTTATCGCACCTTTATAGCGGGATTTTCAGAGATAACTCTTCCGCTTACCGAGTTACTGAAGACCAGGGGTAAGGGCGAGTCCAGGAAGATTAAGTCTCCAGGGGCTAAGTTGGAGTGGACGAAGGAATGCCAGGAGGCTTTTGTGAGGTTGAAAGAAGCATTTACGAATGGGCCGTTGTTAATGCATCCAGATGTGGATAAGCCGTTTGTGGTGCAGTGTGGCCGCTCTGCTTGGGCGTATGGTGGAGTGTTAATGCAGGAGGATGAGCTGGGTAGGATGAAGCCGTGTGCGTATTTTTCAAAGAAGTTTGGGGAGCATGAGAAAAGATGGCCAGTGTGGGAGAAGGAGGCGTTTGCTGTGCGCAACGCTTTGCAGACGTGGAGGCAATTTTAGAGGGTGCTGCTTTCCCTTTTGTTGTGATGACCGACCATCAGAACCTTCAATATTTAAGAAATCCCCAGTTATCTCCCAAGTTGGTGAGATGGGCGCAGTTTTGCTCGGTTTAATTTCAGACTCCAGCATATTAAAGGCAAAGAGAATGTGGTGGCTGATGCATTGTCTCGGTATCCGAGTGTGGGTGAGAATGAGATGCATAAGGCGGAAGAGGTGTTTGCTAGAGAACATTGGGGTCTGGCTGTGCAGACGAGGGCGCAGGCGGCGAATGAAATTAAGAAAGAAGAGGGGGTAGTGGATGAGTGGAGTTTAGAGTTGCAGAAGGGTTATGTAGGTGATATATGGTTGCAGAGCCATGAGAAGGAGTGCAAGTCGTTGAATGGTTTGTGGATCATGGGAGATAAGGTGTATGTCCCTCAGAGTATGAGAGAAAAGGTGCTGAGGTTGAACCACGATCATAGGTCTGCTGGACATTGGGAGTCACGAAGACTCTGCTGGCCTTGAAAAAGCGGTATGGGTGGCCAGCTATGAGGGCTGAGGTGAAGAGATATGTGGAGTGTTGTGAGGTGTGTGCCAGGAATAAAGTTCCCTCTGCGGCCGCAGGGGTTGATTCAGGTGGTAGTTACTCCTGTGAGGCCGTGGGCGCATGTCAGCACTGATTTTGTGGGGAGTTGCCTTCGAGTCGAGGTTATAAGTACATTTGACGGTGCTGGACATGTTTTGAAGCAGGCCCATTTTGTGCCATTGAAGGGGTTGCCTTCTGCGGAACGTTTGGCAGAGTTGTATGTGCAGCATGTGTACCGGTTGCATGGGTGCCCGGAACAAGTTTTGAGTGATCGTGGAGTGCAGTTTACTGCTCAGTTTTGGGAGCGGTTTTGGAGGTGCTGGGGGCTCAGAGGCGTCTTACGACTTCTTATCATCCTTGTTGTAATGGCGGCGTAGAAAGGACGCAGAAATCGTTAGGGGCTTATCTGCGCATTTTTAGTAATAAAGAGCAAACTAATTGGGCTGATCTGTTGCCCTATGCTGAAGTGGCATACAATAGCTCGGTACATTCGTCCACCGGAAAGTCTCCTTTTGAGATAGTCTATGGTCAGGAGGTGGCTCCTTTGCCCCAGCTGTTGGAGTTGGGAGGGGAGGAGAAAGTGGAGTGGAAGATACGAGCCCGGGAGGATTGGAAGGAAGTAGCGGAAGCTTTAGGGAAGGCACAGCGTTCGTATAAGATGTTTGGTGACCGGAAGAGGCGAGAAGGGAGGAGTATAGTGAAGGGGATTTAGTGTGGCTGTCCACACAGAATTTGAAATGGGTTATCCGTCTAAGAAATTGGGTCCGAAGTATATTGGGCCTTTAGAATTGAGAAAGCTGTGAATAAGGTCTCTTATACCCTTCTGTTGCATAAGAGTTTAGGGAAAGTTCATCCCACGTTTCATTGTGGTCTTCTGAAAAATATGTGGCCCCTTTCATCCTCCGGATTGAATAATGTTTTGTTTTACAGGGGGAGGACGTGGTGGAGGAGACCGTTATGTCAGGATTGGGAGACTTGAGCTTGGGTGAAGTTCAAGCTCCCAGCCTGGCATGAGATTGCATCGACCTTTGCCCTAGTTCTTGGGTGACCTTGGGCTCCAGTTATATAAGACTGTGCTGAGTCATGTGGAAGTGAGGTAACTTCCACATGTGTGCAAGGCTGCAGGGGGAAGTGATGTAACTCCTCTGAGCCTGGACATTGGACAATTGGACTCCTAATGCTGACTCATGGGGCCATGAGGTCACATCCCTTTGGACTATGGGATATGCTGAATCACCGGATATGGTGCAACCCTACCTGGACATTGCATGGGCGATGGGAGGGGGGGTAAAGTATATAAGTTGTGTTTTGGTGGCGGGCAGGTGCTTTTGCTTCACATGTGTCGTACCTGCAATAAAATCGTGTTGGACAGTGCTACAATCTCTGGCGTGATCCTTACCGAGTGTTGGAGAGTCGTTACAATTTTTTATTATTTTATCATTGTCAACCCAATTATTATACTATGTCTATTTTACAGTGGATTCATGTTGTTCATTACTAGCTACAATACAATACTTAAATCTTTGGCATCTGCCGTTATTTTTCTTATACATTTTTGTATCCCTCACCACTGTGCTCTCCTCCCCCTTCCCAAGCCATAGCTTTTACATATCATCTGTCCAAAATTTCATTTCTTCTTTTGGAGGTAATTTGTCTTCTTTCTTCTTTAGTCCTTTTCGGTGATTTTTTCCATACCTCATTGAAATCACTTTGTTTCCATATAGCCTACCTCTTTTTACTTTTAATATACATGTTAACTTGTCATTTATTGCCAATTTCCACACTTCTTTGTAATATTACTCTATTTGTATATTTATTTCTTTTTTCCAATTCCTTGCTATAAGCAATCTAGCTATTGTTAATAGGTTTGTTATCACATCTTTATCTTTTTCCAATTGTTTATTATTATATAATGATAATAAACCTATACTAGGAGTTCTTTCAATTTTAATATTCATTATATCTTCTATTTCTCTAAATACTTTTACCCAAAATTTACTTACATATTTACATTGCCACCACATATGTATATATGTTCCTGTTTCTTAGCATCCTCTCCAGCAATTTTTCGAGTAGTTTTTATTTATGTTTGCTATTCTTACTGGTGTAAGATACCATTTCCATATTATCTTATAATAATTTTCTTTAACCCTTATTAATAAATTTTTAAAATGTCTTTGTCTCCATAATTGTTGTCCTTTATTTTTAACCCTAAATCTCTAACATTATAACAATATATAAACCCAATTTTCCCTAGTTCCAACAGGCCTCACCTTTGAGGACGCTTGCCATAGATGCAGGTGAAACGTTAGGGAGAGAATGCCTCTAGAACAGTGGTTCTCAACCTTCCTAATGCTGTGACCCCTTAATACAGTTCCTCATGTTGTAGTGACCCCCAATCATATAATTATTTCAATGCTACTTCAAAACTGTGATTTTGCTATTGTTATGAAGCGTAATGTAAATATCTCATATGCAGGAGGTAGTTTTATTCACTGGACCAAATTTGGCACATATACCCAATATGCCCACATTTGAATACTGGTGGGATTGGAGGAGATATTGTCATTTGGGAGTTGTAGTTGCTGGGATTTATAGTTCACCTACATTCAAAGAGCATTCTGAACCCCACCAATGGAGGAATTGAACCAAACTTGGGACACAGAATTCCCATGACCAACAGAAAATACTGGAAGGGTTTGGTGGGCATTGACGTTAAGTTTTGGAGTTGGAGTTGTAGTTCACCTACATCCTGAGAGCACTGTCAACTCAAAACAATGATGGATCTGGACTAAACTTTGCATGAATATCAATATGCCCAAATGTGAACACTGGTGGAGTTTGGGAAAATAGACTTGACATTTGGGACTTGTAGTTGCTGGGATTTATAGTTCACCTACAATCAGAGAGCCATTTGAACTCCAGCAAAGATAGAATTGGGCCAAACTTCCCCCACACACCCATGATCGACAGAAAATGCTGTGTTTTGTGATGATCTTTGGCGACCCCTCTGACACCCCCTCGTGACCCCTCCAGGGGTCCCGGCCCCCAGGTTGAGAAACACTGCTCTAGAACATGGCCATATAGCCCGAAAAAACCTACAACAACGCAATAATATGCATCGTACATGGATACTTTTAGTGAATCCTGGCAAACTAAGGTTAGCTTCTGAAAAGATGAAACTGGGCTCAGTAGATGATTGGGGTTCTGCAGAAGAAAAGTCAGTAAAGTCAGCAATTAAAAAGTTATGCTGCAATTATGTGACGGACCTCCGCTGGAGAGTCTGTGAAGTGGCATTCAATTACAGCACAAGCCCTATATTGTGTATCTGTGGTTTCGTGTATCCTTGTCTGACAAAGTATATCATCTCTAGGCATTTTAGGTCCCTCTGTGGGACCTTCATTTCAACAGGATCCACTATTATGGATATCTGCAAGATATGGTTTTTGCATATCTTGTAGATATGGGGGACATACCGTAGACCACAGCTTTCAAAACTGTTTCACGACACGTTCGTGTATGCTGCACACAAAAGTAATGAGAAATGACAAAAACCTTGAAAATGTAAGTCATTATCCACTTAGGCAGAAAAAAATGATGAAATGCCATATACAGAATGGGGATGCCTGTGAAACGAGAGCAGTGCGTGTGAAAAGGATCTTGGAGTCCTCATGGACAACCAAGTTAAACATGAGCCTACAATCTGATCGGCGGCAAAAAAGCCAATGGGATTTTTTGGTCTGCATCAATAAGTAGTATAGTGTCTAGGTCCAGGAAGTCATACTACCCCTCTATTCTGCCTTGGTT
>JARBWK010002436.1:0-15090 GCA_030556195.1 Anolis apletophallus
TCTCCCCTCATGTATTAAATATAAAATTAAATATATTTAAAGATGAAATAAGGGAGATGGGATATTATAAAATAAGGGGGAGAGGGAGGATGGAATTAAATATTTTAATATTAAATAAAAATAAGGGGAGAGGGGAGGATGGAATTAAATATATTTAATATTAAAAATAAGGGGAGGATGGAATTAAATATATTTAATATTAAATTAAAATAGGGGGGCCGGGGAGGGGGCGGAGCCAGGGCAGACCCTACGGCCCCCCCAGGTCATCAGTGACCGGAATTCAGGCCCCTGGGCTGGTAGAAGTTGGACAGCCCTGTCTTATTCTGTTAATAAAACTATTTCTACCTAATGTTTGAGTTTAATGAAGTGTCCCTTATTTTTGTGAAAAATCCCGTAAATGTCCCTTATTCCTTATATCAAAAAATGGCAACCCTAGCTGTCATAGAACATGAGCACTTGTATAGACACATGCACAGGAGGTAAGTAAATAAAGAAAAAATGGGTAGAAAGAAGAAAACCATTAAAATTAAGCCTTAAAATGTAGAGTTTATGCAAATCAGAAAAACATCTCCAGACAGAACTGAGGGTGGGAGAAAAATAATTTCAGATCAGAGATGCTCTGGAGACGGACTCTCTACAATTGAGCCTGCCCTGGAATCCCTAACAATCAGCGCAGTTACGAATTCACCAGGTAATGGTGTTCTTTAGGTGTGTGATTGACTTTTATCAGACTGAAGAGACCCTCCTCTGAAAAAGGTCAGTGGTTCCCTGAAGAGATCCCCCCCCCTGACTTTTCCGGAGTTGTTGCTAACCTTTGAAGTATAATTACACCCATTTCGTTAACAAGATTGTTCTATGTGGTCAGGGCAGCCGGTGTGAGCTTGACACGACTTTGCCATTTTCAACATTTACCCAGTGCTTTTCTAAGTTGTGACCTCCTGTGATAATGGCAGTGGTGTTGTGTTAATCTTCTGGGTCATACACAAAGCACATTTTCTTTTTAAAAACCCATAGGCAGACTGCGTAGAAATGGTATTTCCCCCTGTAATTCGATTCATGTAATCGCAGCCTATTATATCTAAAAAGGCTTGCGCCTGTGTTTCTGATGTAACCTACTCGTAGTGCAAGCATGGAGGTTCGAACTCCTTTCAGAACCAGTGCTGAGCTTGAGTGTCACTTTGGCGAGATTGCAATCTTCGTGATTTGAGCCCTGTCAGTCAAGTGTCGGCTTTCAAAGAGGAGATATGCGTATTTTGCGTGACGAATGTCGCTTAAATAACCAATGGACATTTGAGTGTTCTGATCTTTTTGGACATGGCCTTTCTTATTGCAGCTATTTCAGGGGAAACCGAGCCAAATCAAGCGTCACTTCAATTACACATGCCTACAAAGAATTTCGTGTGATCTTGGCATGCGCATACACTGAAAAGACACATTAAGCCCAAGCTATGTTCTAGGCCTGTTTTCGAACTTCGGATACATCCAAAGTTCGGATATAATTCGGATGTTTTAGACACTTTTTCCAGCACGCGAGTTACTTATATTAAAACCAAGTCAGAAAGATCTACCTACCTCCTCAAAGCCAGAGGGGAGGGGGCAGGGGCAGGGCTTGGCACGGCCTGGCTCTCCCCCCTGTGGCTTCCACTCTACCAGCAGCTTCTCCAGGCTTGAGGATGGCAGTGCCAAGCCAGCCTTGTCCTAGCTATGTCACCACTGGCTTGGCATTGCCATCCTCAAGCCTGGAGAAGCTGCTGGTAGGCGGAAGCCAGAGGGGGCGGANCCAGGCCGTGCCAAGCCCCGCCACCTCCCCTCTGGATCTGGAGCTCCCAGCAGCTTCTCCAGGCTTGAGGATGGCAATGCCAAGCCAGCGGTGACATAACTAGCACAAGGTTGGCTTGGCACTGCCACCCTCAAGCCTGGAGAAGCTGCTGGTAGAGCGGAAGCCACAGGGGGCAGAGCCAGGACACACCAAGCCCCGCCCCCTCCCCTCTGGCTTTGGAGCTCCCAGCAGCTTCTCCAGGCTTGAGGATGGCAATGCCAAGCCAGTGGTGACATAGCTAGCACAAGGTTGGCTTGGCACTGCCACCCTCAAGCCTGGAGAAGCTGCTGGTAGAGCGGAAGCCAGAGGGGGCAGAGCCAGGACACACCAAGCCCCGCCCCTCCCTCTGGCTTTGGAGCTCCCAGCAGCTTCTCAGGCTTGAGGATGGCAATGCCAAGCCAGCGGTGACATAACTAGCACAAGGTTGGCTTGGCACTGCCACCCTCAAGCCTGGAGAAGCTGCTGGTAGCGCAGAAGCCACAGGGGGCAGAGCCAGGTCACACCAAGCCCCGCCCCCTCCCCTCTGGCTTTGGAGCTCCCAGCAGCTTCTCCAGGCTTGAGGATGGCAATGCCAAGCCAGCGGTGACATAACTAGCACAAGGTTGGCTTGGCACTGCCACCCTCAAGCCTGGAGAAGCTGCTGGTAGAGCGGAAGCCACAGGGCAGAGCCAGGACACACCAAGCCCCGCCCCCTCCCCTCTGTCTTTGGAGCTCCCAGCAGCTTCTCCAGGCTTGAGGATGGCAATGCCAAGCCAGTGGTGACATAGCTAGCACAAGGCTGGCTTGGCACTGCCATCCTCAAGCCTGGAGAAGCTGCTGGTAGAGCGGGCAGCCAGAGGGGGTGGAGCCAGGCTGTACCAAGCCCCGCCTACTCCCCTCTGGCTTTGGAGCTCCCAGCAGCTTCTCTAGGCTTGAGGATGGCAATGCCAAGCCAGTGGTGCCATCCTCAAGCCTGGAGAAGCTGCTGGGAATGGCAAAGCTGGGGAGGGCCGGGCTGGCGCGCCTGGCTCCGCCCCTCTCTGAGAAGCACCCCATCTGGCTGGGATCGACCTCCTTCGGTCCCAGGATCGACTGGTCGATCACGATCGAGTTCCTGGACAGCCCTGTTTTAGACTTTCAAAGCGATTCCGAAGAGTCAAGGAACCAGGAAGTGGATTCGCCATTCCGAAGCTTCCGTCACCATATATTTGGAATATATTCAGATATTGCTCGTATGTCATTTCCGCCCGTCCCATTGCGTTTAAAATGTTTTAAATTTTTATTAATGTGTTAAATGTGTTCAATATTTCGTACCAGTGTGGCTAGTCTTGACAGCAGTAGCGGTCAAAAACGGAAGGAAAGGGAATCCCCCAGATTTTGACTGTCCCTTCTGCAGGTTTCCAAAGTTCGGAAGTACATTTTATTTATTTATTTATTATTTCAATTTATATACCACCCTTCCCAGGAAGGCTCCGGGTGGTTTACAACAGCAACCAACACAATCACAGTAAAATATTAAAACATAAAAACAGCTTTAGACCGGAGTGGACTATGCAGCATTAAAGGTTAAACGCCTGTCGAAAAAGGCAGGTCTTACAGGCTCTCCTGAAGGCCTGCAGATCAGTTATTGATCGGGTCTCGTCAGGAAGGGCATTCCAGAGAACAGGCGCTACTGCAGAAAAAGCGCACTGCCGCGTCGATGATAAGCGGCAGATTTTGAGAGACGGAACCTCCAATAGGTTTTGATCCACGGACCATAGTGGCCTCTGGGGAATGTGCGGGGAAAGACGGTCCTTCAGGTACACTGGCCCCAGACCATGCAAGGCCTTAAAGGTTAGCACCATCACTTTGAAGGCAACCCGGCTCTCAATCGGGAGCCAGTGCAAACGCTGCAAGACTGGCGTGATGTGGCACGATAGTGTCACTCCAGCCAGAAGTCGAGCCACAGCGTTTTGCACCAGTTCAAGTTTCCGGATTACGGACACAGGAAGGCCAATGTAAAGGATGTTACGGTAGTCCAGTCTTGAGATGACCGTGGCCTGGATTAGCGTAGCCAGGTTGTCACCAGAGAGGTAGGGCGCCAGCCGCCTCACCTGGCGTAGATGGCAAAACGCTGCTCTGCCCTCGGCGGAGACCTGAGCCTTCATCGTCAACAGAGGGTCCAGTTGGACCCCCAGGCTTTTAACCAAGGGCCACGGGGTAACCATCCCACCGTCTATGATTGGCAACCGGAGCTCCCTCCCCCCCGGGGCAACCCAGCCACAGGACCTCCGTCTTCGACGGGTTCACCTTCAACCTGCTGGCCCATAGCCACCCAGTCACAGCTTCAAGGCACTGATGGAAATAATCGGGTACAGAGTCTGGCCGGCCATCCATCCTCAGCGCCAGCTGGGTGTCATCAGCGTACTGATGACACTCCAGACCGAAACTACACACCAGTTGGGCCAGTGGACGCATGTAGATGTTAAATAATAGAGGAGAGAGGATAGCCCCTTGGGGGACCCCACAATTAAGGAGGACCCTTTCCGAGACCATCCGCCCCCCCCCCTCTCCACCTGTTGTCCCCGATCTTGGAGAAAGGAGGCCACCCATTTAAGGGCGGACCCCCTAACTCCCATCATGGCTAAACGGTGGATCAATAGCGAATGGTCGACTGTGTCAAATGCTGCCGTGAGGTCCAATAACACAAGCAGCGCTGACTCACCTTGGTCCAACTGGCAGCGCAGCTGGTCTGTGATAGAGACCAGCACAGTCTCTGTCCCGTGCCCCAAACGGAAGCCGGACTGGAAGGGATGTAATTCGAATCAATTTCGAAAAAACTACTGAAAACTTCGGAAGTCTATCAGATATGAGGCGCCAGCGCCCCCTACACCCGAAGCCATTTTTCCCATGATGAAACAGGCCTACTATGTTCAGTTTGGTGTTGAATATAAATGTGTGTACTCTCTTATTTTGCACGATTGATTTTCCAGTATTTGCCAATTGGGTTATTATTTTGCCAAATTGTTTATTCTCGGGATCATTGTAGGTTTTTCAGGCTGTAATGCCATGTTTGAGAAGCATTCTCTCCTGACGTTTCACCTGCATCTATGGCAGGCATCCTCAGAGGTTTCCTCTGAGACTTTGAGAATGATCTGCCCAAGGTCAGCCCAGAGGGTTCTCGTGGTCAAGTAAGGATTTGAACCCTGGTCTCTCATTGTCTTAGTCCAACCACTAAATATTCACTCTAGCAATAGCATTGTGGTGTTCCAGCCAGGTCAGCCCAGTGGTCAGAGTCAGGCACCGGGGATCCCCCCTGATCAGAGTCAGGTCCCAGCTGATCAGGGTCAGGTTGAAGATGATGAATGGCCAGATTGGTATGGGTCCCCAAACAAGAGTTTGCAATGGGATGATGAATGGCTAGAGGGATATAGGACTGCAGATGAGTTTACTGAGGATTCCATGGAGGCTGATTCTGAATCAGACTATGAGAGGCCCGACGGCTTTGGTTCCCAAGAGAGAGTTTCTACTCCCTTTCCAGATGAGCATTCTGGAGTCTGCTAATGAGATGGAATTTGACCGAAGGGCTAGTATCAGGGATTCTAGGAAAAGATGGAGCTTGAGGAAGGGGGTGCGATGGGCACATCGAGACTAGTCCTCCTTATTAGTTTCTGACCAGGGGGTTCTGGTCAGACCTGAAGCTACGTTCAGCTTGATCAAGTCTCACGTTCCAGTCTCCAAGCTCAAGCCGAACGCCGGAGCGGTTCGGACTCAAGTTCATGTTGACCGCCATTGCGGTTGCCTCAAGTATCACGTTTGACCGCCGGAGCGGTTTGCCTTGTTTTGGAACTTTGCTTTCCTTGGGATTTAAGCCGCTTGGGCTTGCAGCTACAGAACTTTATTGGACTATTTTTGATTGCTTTATTCGTACTTCTTGGACTATTCTTTATCATTCATTCTAAATAAAAGTACATTTATTGCATCTGCCTGGTGTGTGTGATCTAGGGGGGCTGTCCGCGATCTGAGATGCAACAAGCATGGTGCAAAGACAAATTGTACACCAAGCTAGTTGGGTGCAAGTAAAGAAATATTGAACTCATACATCCTATTGAAATCAGTGCGGCACAATTGTCCACTCTGGCCCCTTTGATTTTGCCACCTGTATTTGCTGACTTAGCTTGAATTTCCCCATGCTATTATAGAAATGTGTTTTCATAAGCAGTAGAGCAATTGTAACTTTTAACAAAAAATGGCATAGAACAAATGCTGAATAGCTTAATAAATTAATGTGTTTTCCTTCAGCATTTAAGCAATTGAATCCAATTTACAATGGCTCTTTGGAGAATGCACTAATTCATGGTTGAAAGGATTTTAATCTGCATTGATTCAGCCACCTGAGTCTTTGGTAGTACATCTGAATTGTATTTGAAGGTCTGCATAGGGATATGGAGCCACCTTCAGTTGAATGTGGCTATCACATAGTCACTGTAATTGAGAACCTGATAGCACAGTATCCGGTCAATCATGGGAGCTCTGCACATTACACATGAGCACTCAGATGCCTATTTGCACTTTAACTGTATATGTGTATATCTGCAGCTTGGCACTACAACTCCCATTATCCTCTACCATTGCCAGTTTTTAAAGCTGGTCGTATTTTATTATTTTATTTTATTTTATTTGTTCAATTTATAAACCGCTGCTCCTAGAACGGATCAGGGCGGTGTACACAGCACAACTAGAAGGGCTAGTAGTTACGGTAAAGTACAACAGCGTGAAAAGCAATATAAGTAGCTACCATATATGATATCTATAGGCTATAAGTGAAATCGGAAAAAGAAACATACATACGTTTGAAGTTCTCAAATAGTATATTAAAACATTCAGCCACAAATTGGTTAGGGAGACTCAAGTTTGTGTAAATCCACAGTCCATAGGAACAATCTTGGGAAGTCCATCAAATATAAATGTCCATGATGAAAATGATCCCAAGTATAAGGTCCAAATATATAGGTTCCTGCCCGCACCTCTTTCCCTGCCAAGAACTAACGCGAATCAAGCCTTGAGTTCGCTCTTCCTCCCCTGCCAGGATCTAAACCGCGCCAAGGCTCGGCTGTCGCGGTTTATTAAAGCACAAACACTATAGAGTAGAACCACAAAAAAGTAGGCAAGTACGTGCTCACAACAAATTAAACAGCCACTTGGATTTTTACCAGTGATGTAATTAGATTCCCCTCGCCTTGATTCGACCCATTCAGCGCGCGCCCTGCCCACACTGTGGAGAGCTTTCCCGCAACGCTTCCTTTGCCTTCGGCCTGGACTCCCACCTTTCTTCGTGAGTAACGTTGAATGACAAACTTATAGGGGCAATTGCTCATATCCCAGCGGACTTTTTGAACTCTGCGCTTGCAAATCACACACATTATGAACAGATACTACACTTGACCTTAGCCAAAAGGCCGAGAAGCGATACATTACGACAGGGCCGTAGCCAGGATTTTGATTCGAGGGGGCTGAGTTTGGTTTGGGGGGGCTGAGACTGGGTGGAAGAGGGTCTACCCTAGCAAACATTTTGTATTGTTATCCCAATAACCCCATTAATGTGGGATATAATGAGCATGGTGATCAGATCATGATTTAAATGCACATAACAGTTTAAATAATGTACCAGTAAGGCCTTTTCGCGGACCACCATGAGAATTTCGGGGCTGAAGCCCCCTTAGCCCCCGGCTACATGCCTGCATTACGACGATATTCACGGGCCAGGACTGTATGTTTAAGATACTGCTTTGATATGCTTGCGAAAGCCTCCTTCAATATATATATATGCATGTATGCCTATATGTTACATTAATAATGCTATTGCGATGTACATGTTTAATTTGTTGTGAGCACATATTTGCCTACTTTTTTGTGGTTCTACTCTATAGTGTTTGTGCTTTGGTAAGCACCCCTCCCTTGTTGTTTGTCGCGGTTTATTTCCTTTGGCAGGGGAGGGGCAGGAGCGCCAGCCCTCCCTGCCCCTCCTCCCTGCCAGGATCTAAAGCGCGCCAAGCCTTAGCGCACTTTAGATCCTGGCAGGGGAGGAGGAGCGGACTCAAGGCTTGATTCGCGTTAGTTCTTGGCAGGGAAAGAGGTGCGTCCACCTCCTTCTCTGCCGAGAACTAACGTGACTTAAGGCGCCCGCCTCAGCTCTCAGCTGGCGAGAGGAGAGGCTGCCCTCAGTCTCCTCGCGAGTTGAGAACTGAGAGGGGAAAAAACGGCCTTTAGAAAAATGGCGGCGCCCAGGTTTGGTATAGAAATTACACTTCCGGGTTGGGCCCCAAGGGTCAAAAAACTTATATCATGATGTCAGCTGTCTAGTATGGTTAAAGGAGTGGATTCTACTAAAGGAACAAAAATTACTAGAATTAGAAGGGCACGAACTGAAGTTCGGCTTCCATGGATATATGATATATGGAACAAAAAGGCTGGATGCAAACGTTAATAATCATATCATAAGAAGCACCCTCTATAAAGCCTGGCAAAAATATGGGGGAGAACCAAACAAACGGGAAATACCTCTATGGACTTCTGTAAACGAGGCTTACAGAATAAGGGTACTGATTAACAAAAGATGGACCCCATACTCCAGGTTATTAAGATGGGATGGTGTAAAGTTCATCTTAAAGTCAAAGGAGGAATTGGAGAGGGAGGGAATCGAAATCAGTTGGTTTGCATTTTTACAAATGAAAGAGAAATTCAAGGAGGATCAAAAAAGGGGATTCGAGGGAGAGGAGTCTGAATGGGAAAACAAAATCTTAAACGAAGAAATGAAATTACAAGGGAAATTGTACAAAATTCTACTAAGAGCAGACACAAAAAACAACCAAAACAGGGAATACATGGAAAAGTGGTCGAGGAACATAGGCTTCAAAATAAGTGCAAGGACTTGGCGAAATATCTGGAATAATAATGTAAAGAAATCCCTATGTAATACATTCAGAGAAAATTAGACAAAAATTATATATCAATGGTACCTTTACCCTGAAAAAATAGCTAGGATCTATAAAAATCGGGATCCAAAATGCTGGAAGTGCGGTAACAGAAACGGTACCTTCTTCCACCTTTGGTGGACCTGCAACAGGGCATTCAAGTTTTGGACTATGATCTGCAAAGAGCTTAGGAAAATAATAACATATAAAATAGAATTGAGGCCGGAGGTCTTCCTCTTAGGGGTGTTAGAAGAGGAAATTCCACAAATGGAGAAAAAATAATACTAATAGTGATAACCGCGGCCAGAATCTTATTCGCTAAGAATTGGAAATTCCCAGAGGTACCATCACGGGAGGATTGGTTCATCAAGATGATCGAATCAATCCAAATGGATTACTTAACGGAAAGGTTAAGGAATAGAAACAAGGATGGATATAGAGCAGGGCTGTCCAACTTCTACCGGGTCCAGGGCCGGAATAGAGGTCACTGATGACCTCGGGGCCGCTCGGCCCGCCCCAGGCCCCGCCCCAGCCCAGGCCGCCCCAGCCCAGGCCCCGCCCCTCTCCTAAAGCTGTCATTCTCCCGGGCAGCACGTCACAGGCCTGGCGTGACGCGCTGCCCTTGGCGCCGCCTACTCCTCCTTTTCGGTGCCCCCCCCCTGCCCTTCCTAGGGCGGGGGAGCCGCCGAAAAAGGGCAGAAGGCGGCGCCAAGGGCAGCGCGTCACAGGCCTGGCATGACGCGCTGCCCTTGGCGCTGCCTACTCCTCCTTTCGAGCCCCCGCCCTTCCTCTGGGGCGGGCCGCCGGAGGGAGAGAGCGGCGCGCAAGGGCAGCGTCACAGGCCTGGCGTGACGCGCTGCCCTTGGCGCCTACTCCTCCTTTTCGGCGCCCGCACTTCCTAGGGTGGAGGAGCCGCCGGAAAAGGGCAGAAGGCGGCGCCAAGAGCAGTGCATCACAGGCCTGGCATGACGCGCTGCCCTTGGCGCCGCCTACTCCTCCTTTTGGCACGGAGAGAGGGACGGAGGGGCGGTGCAGGGAGGAGGAGCTAGCTCTCTTCCTCCTCCCTGCCCCGCCTCCCTTTCCCCGGCCGCTATTTTTTTAAAAAAAGTTTAGAATTTTTTTAAATTTAAAATGGCGGCTGGGGGCATAGCTGGGGCCGTGCCCAACAGGCTGGGGGCCGGATCCGGCCCCAGGGCCGCCAGTTGGACAGCCCTGATATAGAGAATCCGATTGGGGAGCAATAAGAATATATTGCAGATTGGAATTCAACATAGACCTATTGTTAAAAATAACCGGAGAAACTGTTCTGTTTCTCCCCACAGGTGAAAAGAAAGAAACTGCTTTGGCAGAAGGGAAAAAAGAAACAAAGCTTTGTAAAACCCTATCTATGTCTATTCCTGCACTCTGTTTTCTTTCACTACTATCTTCTTTTCTTAGTCTTTTTCTTGAGCAGATTGTTGCTCGTTTTTATCTTTGTTATGTGTTGTTTTTAACTATGGAACCTTAATAAAGTCTTTTAAAAAAACTTTGAAATTAATTTTAAATATGAAAACTAACGGATTTCAAAGTATTTAAAACCGGAGATACCTACCCCTACTGACTAGTTTTAAATAAAGCAATGCAGCCCTGAATCCAAACCTCTAAAACAACAGCCAAACAAAGAAACAAATTACCATTTATATCAATTTTGGAAAATCTAATAAACAACAGCATAGAGCAGCATGTGTCATTATTCTAAAACTCATTTAATCCATTTCAAACTGAGAAATGAAATAAGCAAAGATCCTACTTGTTGAATTCAGTTGGGCGTTTTTGGATTAGTAAGTAAGAATACAGCCTTAGTTTTCTACATGTAAGGAATCTTTGAATGTTCAATCCTGTAGCTCACAGATTCTCAAGGTGGGCAGTACCACCCCCTGGTGGGCGGAGAGGCAATCCAAGGGGGCGGTGGGAGACTCAGGGGAATTTGGGGGGGGCGGTGAACCCCTTTAAGGGGGCGGTAAACGATTGGCCATTTAGGAGGGGTCGCGTGGCCCTCGTCTTTGGCCCCGCCCCCTTCGCTTTGGCCCCCACACACAGTGCAATGTGAAGGCTGCAGTGCAAAGGCCTCTGCGTCCTCCGGCGGAGCCTCCCCGCCACCGCGGAAGAAAGCGCGGCCTTCTCCGGCGGAGGCAATTCATTCCAAACCCCTCCAGTATTTTCTGTGGGTCGTGGGGGTTCTGTGTGCCAAGTTTGGCTCAATTCCATTGTTGGTGGAATTCAAAATGCTCTTTGATTATAGGTAAACCATAAATCCCAGTAACTACAACTCCCAAATGAGAAGGTCTAATTTCTCAAAACTCCACCAATGTCCAAATTTGGGCACATTGAGTATTCATGCCAAGTTTGGTCCAGATCCATCGTTGTTTGGGTTCTCAGTTCTCTCTGGATGTAAGTGAACTACATCTCCCCTAAATCACTGCCTATTCCTCCAAAACCCCTCCAGTATTTTCTGTTGGTCGTGTGGCTTCTCTGTGCCAAGTTTGGTCCAGTTCTGTAATTTGTGGGGGTCTCAGTGGTCTGCGGAAGTTAGAGCTGAATCGGTCGAAGGTACTGCAAATCCCATCATCCATTGCCCATATTCCCCCAAACATATTATTTTGTGATTAATCACTATGCTTTAATTATGTTCAATTTGTAACAATGAAAATACATCCTGCATATGAGATATTTGCATTAGGACTCGTAAGGGTAGCAAAATTCTTTATGAAGTAGCAACGAAAATATGGTTGGGGGTCACCACAACACGAGGAACCTTATTTAGGGGTCACGGCATTAGAAAGGTTGAGAACCACTGTGTTAATACATATATCTTTCTCTTTAATTGCTATTAATTTTTTAAAAAAATAATTTGGGGGGGCGGTGAGTAATTTTTTTCTGGAAAGGGGCGGTAGGCCAAAAAAGTTTGGAAACCACTGCTGTAGCTTTTTCACCTCCTTTGTGAAGAACCAGGCCAAACATGGCTACAAAATGTGCCAACCACACTGGGTGTAATGAACAGCATCCTGGAGGGCAAAAGAACATATTTTTAAGGTTGTTTGAAATCAGTTGCATATTAACATAACAATGCGGAGGCATCCCCCAGTGGATCTAGGCTGCGAATTGGTGCTGCCCATTCCTAAGCAATATGCAGAAAATATTTTCAAGTATTCTTCACAACGAAACGGTGCAATCCGAAGTGATTCCCAAGAGGATTTAATAAAAGAGAAGAAAGAAAAAGAGATGGAAATGCCTTTGGATGGAAAAGTGTGCCTGAAATTTTAATGCCGGAGTGCTCTACAACGGTGCAAAAAAAAGGCCTCTGACTTAATATACAAACAGTTGAACACAGAAGAATAATTTTGTGACTAATCTACAATGCCTTGCTTTAAATTCCTGTAAATGTAATATGCAAATCTAGGGTTGAAGTTATAAGTTAAATACATTGTCCTGTACTCCAGTGTTTTTCAACCTTTTTTTGAGTGGCGGCCCATTTTTTACATTGACCAAATCCTGGGGCACACCACCAACCAAAACGACACAAAACGACACTCTAACACAGTAATACATATAGTTAATATGTTTTTAATGTATTTATGTTGTCGAACAACGACTATAGACTGCCCCCGCCAACCGCTTGCGGAGCCCAGTCCAGAGAGTTCGTGAATACCCTGGCGAGCCCGGGAGCGACCTAGGCCTCTCAACCTTCCCGTCCCTGGAGGTCAGATTATGCTCACCACGATACAAGGTAGAAGCCACGAAATTTATTTCTGCTCAGCTGAGTAGGATGCGACCGCAAATTCCCTGATCCCGCAAAGGCGCATACATTTTCATTCAAAACATTGGTTTTTAAAGGGTTTACAGAGCTGTCAACATTTGGATTCCCCGTCCGCCTCCTCCCGGCTGATCGGCTGATGATTGGTCGGACCAGCTGATGGGCGGGACGCCGGCAACCTATCAGCGCCCTTCTCCATCTGCCTGTCCAGCCAATCAGATGTCTCCAACCATATATGGAGTTCCAGGAGGAAAGAGGTTGGGCAAGCTGTCATCAGGAAGGATTATGGCGGGCAAACAAAAGAAGTCCTTTCCAGGTGTTGACCTGGGGCGAGAAGTCCAATGTTTGCTTTTGTGATCAGGAAGTACATCTATCAAGTCCGTATATCCCTTCCTCATGTCTGAGTTGGGAAGAAAGGAGAATCTGATTAGGATGATCCAATCAGGTGGCAGGAATGACAAAAGTCCTATGGTGGGCTTTTGCCTGGTTTCCGACGCCAAGCAGGGAGCCCGCTGTGATTCATAATTTCTTATTGTCCAACACCCTAAGATTTAACCTAGCCAGTCGAAACTCAGAAAACTAGGCAATTTCGGGGTCAGCCAAGTGTGGGGACAGGATAAGGACCGAATCTCCATAACAAGGGCTTGGCTGACATTCTATTTTCCATGCAAACGTGAAATGTTGAAACAGGGATTTGTAGGCGGCCCAGGGCGTCAATGGGACACATCCTCTCAGCAAACATAAAACATAATTACAATGGCAACTTTTCTGGCTATCATAGGGAGTGAGGTGGGGGAGGTTTACACGGGGTCAAGGGAGAGACTTGCAGGGTTACATTCCTATAACTAAAAATGACAGTAATAAGCAGGGGTGCATTTGTACAAAAATGAATTCCTTCGGACGCGGGCCTCGAACCTGTGAGTCTGGATTTCAGCTGTCATTTCCATTTGCACAGACGGGGGGCCCTGCTCCCCAGGCCAAATTCACTTATTGCTGTTTGACAGCTCAGTCGAGCTCCTTTTAATATCCCGAGTGCCCTTATGGAAGTGAATGAGAAATGTGGATCAGCTGCCAAGGAGGTGACCCAGAGCCATCAGCTGGCAAGCCTGGGCATCCCCAGTCTGGGGGGCAAAAAGGAGGAAAAAAACTTTCCTTCCTCCCTGCCTCCTGGTCCCGCGGCCTTCGCCTAGCCCGCTGAGCCACGGCAGTTCCCTTGAACTGCAGCTTCTCCTGGCATACTTGAGGCGCCCGCAAGAGAGAAGGAAGAAGAAAAAAAATATATGTAAAAGGTCGGGGGTGGGAAACCTTTTGGTGGGAAAGGGTCACCTAAGGCCTAGGACAGGGAAGGCAAGTGTTACGTCCGGGAACGGGGGTGTATGTGAAAATTGGGCCTGTTCACTCTAGGAACGGTCCGCTGTGTGAAACTTATGAAGGTTGCTAGATTTTGCGGCGGGAATTTCTGGATTCGACTACATTTATACACTCAGTGTGAAACCTGGGCCTGTTTCGATGAACGCAACATAGATATCCTGGATATCCTGGCAGGAATGGCAGAAAGACACATACGAAGGTGTTGCTCAACAGCTGGGAGTTATAGTTCACCCGCAATCAAAGAGCACTCTGAACTCCACCAATGATGGAATGGAATCAAACTTCCCACACAGAACCAAGAGAAAATACTATAAGAGTTTGGTGGGTATTGATCTTGAGTTTTGGAGTTGTAGTTCACCTATATCCAGAGAGCACTGTGGACTCAAACAATGTTGGATCAGGACCAAACTTGACATGAATATTTAATATGGCCAAATGTGAACACAGATGGAGTTTGGGGAAAATAGACCTTGACATTTGGGAGTTACAGTTGCTGGGATTTATAGTTAACACACAATCAAAGAGCATCCTGAACTCTTGCAACAATGGAATTGAACCAAACTTGGCATATTGAACTCTCATTACCAACAGAAAGTACTGAAAGGGTTTGCTTGGGAATTGACCTTGAGTTTGGAAGTTGTAGTTCACCTACACCCAGAAGGCACTGTGGACTCAAACAATGTTATGTGATGTTGTTGTTTGTTTTCTATCCAGAATCACAATGTTGGAAGGAGGCTCACCACTTTAAGGTCCTTAAAACAGTCATGGGGAAACTTCGGGTGTATACACTCACCAAAATTGTCCTGCGTGTACCTCTGGCGGTGCAGGGGGTCCGATTCGCTGTGAAGAACCCCAGGAACACCGTTTGCATGACTTGGGTCGGCAGCCATTGCTGTGTACATGCGTGTCGCCCTCTTCCTGGACCCAACTGAGCGTGGGCTGCTCCTGGGAGGGAAGAAAACACGTGCAAAGGGAGGTCCCAAAGCAGGGGAGGCGCGAAGGACGCGGCGCGAGACCTCCTGACCCGATAATGGAGCCACGGAACGTGTGAATGCAGCATGAACTGCTTAATGGGAGCCGCCAGGAGGGATCTCTTGCGCCTGGAAGGAGGGCCAGGTCGAAGGAGGGGCCGCTTATGAGCAGAGCCAGCCCTGCCTGGATCAAAGGGGTGCCTG
>JARBWK010002437.1:0-15082 GCA_030556195.1 Anolis apletophallus
TTCAAGTTCCTCCACTCACTTCCAAAGTACCCCACCCACACAAGCATCAACCTCTACATCAACACAGCAGACGGAAAGACAAAAAACATTGTATATCCACAAGCTATGCAGAACGCCACAACACCACACAACAACAACCCCACAGGACTCTAACATCCCACCCACCAAAACAACCCACAACGACACAGCCATGACCCCAACAACACCATAACTAACAACTCCAACCCTTACATACTCAGACTTCCTCGCATCTCCAAAATAGGGCACAGCAACGCGTGCCGGGTACAGCTAGTAATATATATTTTAAGACTGAATTCAACTCAATGTGAGTCTATACGTACATACGATGAGAAAAGGATTCCCCAAAAGGCAGAATGACAGGACACTTCAGACCTGGCTCTGCAAAAGGCACGCTCAGGACTCTGGGAAGGAAGAGAAGGCGGATGGAAGGAAAGAAGGAAGGGGGAAAGAAAGACAGAGGCAATAAAGGAGGGGGGGAGAGGGAGAAATAAAAGAAGAACGAACTATGGAAAAGGAAGAAAAGAAAAGCAGGAGAGAGAGACAAGGAGGGGAAAAGAGAGAAGGAAATGGGAAGGGAGGAAAGGAAAGGGTGGGGAAAAGAAAGGAAAGGGAGTGAGGAAAAAGTAAAATGATGAAGGGAAAAGAAGAAAAAGAAGGGGAGAGGGGGAAGTGAAAAGAAAGGAAGGAGAAGGAAAGGAAGACTTGGGGGGAAAGAATAGAAGAGGAAGGAAAGACAGAAGAGGGAGGGGGAATGGAGGAAAGGAGGAAGGGGAGAGACGGAGGGAAAAGGAAAGGGTGAAGGGAAGGAAGGAAGGAAGAGGGGAGGGAAAAGAAGGAAAGAAGGAAGGGGAGAGAGGGAGGGAAAAGGAAGGAAGGAGAAGGAAAGGGAAGACTTGGGGGAAAGAATAGAAGAGGAAGGAAGGAAGAGGGAGAATGGAGGAAAGGAGGAAGGGGGAGAGACGGAGGAAAAGGAAGGGGAAGGGAAGGGAAGGAAGGAAGAGGGAGGGGGAATGAAGGAAAGAAGGAGGGGGAGAGAGGGAGGGAAAAGGAAGGAAGGAGAAGGAAAGGAAGACTTGGGGAAAGAATAGAAGAGGAAGGAAGGAAGAGGGGGAGAATGGAGGAAAGGAGGAAGGGAGAGAGGGAGGGAAAAGGAAGGGGGAAGGAAGGAAGGAAGGAAGAGGAGGGGGAAAGAAGGAAAGAAGGAAGGGAGAGAGGGAGGGAAAAGGAAGGAAGGAGAAGGAAAGGAAGACTTGGGGAAAGAATAGAAGAGGAAGGAAGGAAGAGGGAGGGAGAATGGAGGAAAGGAGGAAGGGGAGAGACGGAGGGAAAAGGAAGGGGGAAGGGAAGGAAGGAAGGAAGAGGGGAGGGGAAAGAAGGAAAGAAGGAAGGGGAGAGAGGGAGGGAAAAGGAAGGAAGGAGAAGGAAAGGAAGACTTGGGGAAAGAATAGAAGAGGAAGGAAGGAAGAGGGAGGGAGAATGGTGGAAAGGAGGAAGGGGAGAGACGGAGGGAAAAGGAAGGGGGGAAGGGAAGGAAGGAAGAGGGGAGGGGAAAGAAGGAAAGAAGGAAGGGGAGAGAGGGAGGGAAAGGAAGGAAGGAGAAGGAAAGGAAGACTTGGGGAAAGAATAGAAGAGGAAGGAAGGAAGAGGGAGGGAGAATGGAGGAAAGGAGGAAGGGGAGAGACGGAGGGAAAAGGAAGGGGGGAAAGGAAGGAAGAGGGGAGGGGAAAGAAAGAAGGAAGGGGAGAGAGGGAGGGAAAAGGAAGGAAGGAGAAGGAAAGGAAGACTTGGGGAAAGAATAGAAGAGGAAGGAAGGAAGAGGGAGGGAGAGTGGAGGACAGAAGGAAGGGGAGAGAGGGAGGGAAAAGGAAGGAGAGAAGGAGAAGGAAAGGGTGAAGGGGAGAAAGGAAGGAAGAGGAAGTAAGGAAGAGGGATAATGGAGAATGTGTCACTCCTTCCCGCTGCATGCTGGGAACCCGAGGCCCGGGCTGCTCTGGAGAGCCAGATGCAATCATGAAAAAGAGCCACACCTGGCTCCCGAGCCATAGGTTCCTGACGCCTGTTCTATATAAGTAAAATGTAATGTTCGTTTGTGGGATTGACATAACTCAAAAACCACTGGACTAATTGACACCAAATTTGGACACAAGACACCTCTCAGGCCGTCGAGTGACCATCACTCATAAAAACACTGAAAAGCACAGCTGAAGAGACTTAAAAAACCAAAAAATAAAAAATACATTACAAGTCATGCGCAAAACCACATATATACGCAAACACCTATATACACAAAATATATGCACACACAAAACATATACACAGACTGAGCCACAGCAACGGGTGGCAGGGGACGGCTAGTCTTATATTAATAAAAATGTAATGTTTGTTTGTGGGATTAACATGACTCAAAACCCTGGACGAATTGACACCATGTGCGAGATCTGAGAGGCAGAGAAGGAGGGACAGTCATAGGAAAATTACCGTATTGAAATCAAATCTGATGCTTTAAAAAAAATTATTGGGGGGTTGGAGGGTGAGTCGCCGTGTGGCGTCGGCGTCGTTGAGGCAAAAAATGTCGACCCCGACGGCAAGAAGGTGGTCCGTTTCTCCGAGCGGGCTCGGATGGTCCCGAAAGAAAGGCTGCGCGGAGCCCCTTCGGGCTGGAGGAGCCACCCTGGGTGCCCGACAAGGAGTGTCCCAGATGCATGCAGTGCAGTACAAAATTTGACTTCATAACAAGAAAGCACCACTGCAGAAGATGTGGAAAGTGCTTTTGTGACAAATGCTGCAGCAAGAAAGTGCCTCTGCCTCGTATGTGCTTTGTTGATCCTGTGCGCCAGTGCGCTGAATGTGCGCTGGTTTCTCAAAAAGAAGCAGAATTCTACGACAAACAGCTCAAAGTACTGATGAATGGTGCTACATTCTATGTAACTCCAGGGACAACAGAAAAGCAGAGATGATGGTCTGTCGACTTTCAAACAATCAGAGATACCTATTTCTGGATGGAGAGAGCCATTACGAAATTGAAATTGCACAGATTTCAACAGTTCAGATCCTTACAGAGGGATTTACTCCTGGAGGAGGCAATACTCGTGCTACTGGTATGCTGCTTCAGTACAAGAAACCAGGGTCAGAGGAACTCAAAGAGATGAAATTTACAGCTGGTGAAGATTTCAATTCCAACAAGAAGTTGTCTGCTACCTGGCTTGCAGCAATGCATAAGGCTGCAAAACTGCTGTATGAATCTAGGGACCAATAATAGCTTCTCGGACTCGAGGGGGAAAGATCAGCTCTCGGAATAAGCAGTGTTCTTCTTCCTTGCTAGTTGACACATGGTAACACGTTCGTGGTCATAGGGATCCTCCTCTCCTCCCCAAACCCCCTTCCTCTCCTAAACGTGGTTTATCATGTGGGCACTGGCCAATTACAATATGAATATTTGACCTATAAAGTATTCACTTATTTAGTGTGCAATATGTATTTTATTAATGCTTTAAATAGAGCCTTGCATCTATGACTTTATTTTGTTAAATCTTGTCTGCACTTAATATGTAAAATGGAGTGTGACCTGCACTACAGCTCAATGTATAGCACAACTTTTGTAGTATGGATTATGTATACTGTGTTTAAAGGGGGGAGAGACTTTGATGCTCCAGAGAATAGCTTTTTCAGGCGTGTAGATCTCAGGTTTTTTCTCCTCATATCCAAAATGATCTAAATTTGGTCTTAGCCAAAAGGCCGGGAAGCGGAGATCTGTGTGAAATCTGCCTTAGGTATCATTTTATAGAAGCCACTCTTTCTCTGATGGTGAGTTTGTATCAATGAGACTAAACACTTTTTTTTGTAAAGTATTATTTACCAAATACCACAAACTGTTACATGTAAAGTTGATCTTTTTGAATGAAGCTTCCAGAAAGACAGATTTTTGAAGTTTTTATATTCATGCTTTGTGGTAATTCTAGCTTTGGCTAATAAAATCTTATTAAATACTAAAAAAAAATTAAAAATTATTGGGTGTGTGTTGGAAGAGGGGTAGTCTTAGACGGCGAGTATATCCCAAACTGTAGATTTTAACTAGAAAAGTTGGGTCTGTCCGTTTCAGATACCGAGTGGTGGTGGAAGGAGAGCGAGGAATCGGCCGCACATTTATTGCTTGGAACAGCTGCTGCAAGAGGCGGTAAGTCCCCAATTCTCCAGGAAGGATAAGCTGGGCTCCCGCTTTCACTTCTGAGGAGGGAAAGTAGCGAGAAGAAGAGACCTGGGCATGCATTCGGCGAATTGCACTTCCAGTGTCGTTGAAGGAAGAAGGAAGTGCTTCCACTCTGAATAGTACCCTGCCTATGGCACCTCGTGCTCCTGCACATGGGTGGCTCCATTTCCAGCAGTGTCATAGGCCTGAGCAATCATGGCTCTAAATCAGGGGCGGGCAACCTATGGCCCGCGGGCCGTATCTGGCCCGGTAGCCAGTTCTGTGCGGCCCGGGAGAAGGGCGTCGGGGGCGGGGCCAAGAGGAAGGGGTGCCGCTGCCGCCATCCGATCGCGGGCTCGGTGGGGCCTGTGCTGGCAGACAGGCGGAGGAGCGGCGGCTTTGGAGTGCTTGCCATCCCGCGTGACTCACAGCTCTCCCTCGCCCGCACGCCTCGCCTGCACGCCTACTCCAGCACTCCCAGCGCCAGCAACAGCAAGGCCAGGCAGGGGAGCTTGCCTCCCCTGCCTGGCCTTGCTGTCGCCGGCGCTGGGAGAGCAAGAGCAGGCGCACGGGCACACGGGTGAGAGAGCGAGGCGAGCAGCGAGCGGGCGGGGTGAGCTGCGAGCGAGCGAGTGGCAAGCGAGCGGCGAGAGGGCAAGGCAGGCAGGCAGAGCGGCCGACGGAGAGGGAGGGACGGGGGAGAAGAGGAGGAGGAGGCGTGGGAGGGAGGGAGCAAGCGCCGCTGCCGAGTATCCTCAATAAGTGAACTATACATCCCAGCGACTCCAACTCCCAAATGTCTATTTCCCCCAAATCTCCCCAGTGTTCACATTTGGGCATACTGAGGATTCGTGCCAAGTTTGGTCCTGAGTTTCGCATCCTTTCAATGGGGTTTGGTCTCTTCCTTTTCCGTCACGAATCTCAAAGGCTCGCTGTCAGGAGGTTTTGAGAAAGGTGGGAACAGGAAGTCATGGAGAGGGAAGGGACCCCAGGGCCATCCAGCCCAACCCCCAGGGATGCACAATCAAAGCACCCCCGACTGATGGCCATCAAGCCTCTGCATAAAACTCTCCAGAGAAGGGGACGACAAGGAAGCATTATTTTATTTTAGTGGGGTTTTTTTTATTATTGTATAATTTTATAATAATAATATTATAATATAATATAATGTTATATTATATTATAATTTCAATATAATGTCTATATATATATATATATATTATAATATAATAATTATGATATTAATACTAATAATATATGAATATTTCTTGATATATTAATATGTTAATATTAATGATGTGTAATATATCTGTATCTGTATCTGTATACCTTAATAAAGCGGAATGTTTGTATGTGTGCGGAGGGCAGAAGGGCGGATATGTGGCAGTGTTCTGATTGGCAGCCACTTTCACAGGCCACAGCAACCAGCGCGGGTGATGGACCTGCACCAAACTTGGTACACATAACCCCCCTAACCCCCTTTACGCCCTGGTGGGGTTCGGGGACATGACCCACAGATTATGGGATTTGTAGTACTTTCAAACACTTTGGTTCCCACAGACCACTGAGCCCAACAACAAGGACCAATACACACCACACTTGGCACACACAGCCCCCACTACCCACTCTACATCCTGGTGCAGTTTGGAGAAGGGGGGACCATGGATGATGGGACTTGAAGTACCTCTACTCACTTCCTGAGTCCGCTGCAACCCTCATCCAATTACTGATCGAGACCAAACTTGCCATATATAACCCCCATGACTGCCTTCACGTCCTGGTGAGGTTCGGGGGAGGACTGACAAAGGATGATGGGATTTGTAGTACTTTCACACCCCTCTGTTCCCACAGACCACTGCGTCCCCCAACAAACACCGATAAGGACCACACTCGGCACACAGAGCCCCAGTGACCCACTCTACATCCTACTAAAGTTTGGAGGGGGCCAGAACATGGATGATGGGACTTGCAGTACCTTCCTCACTGTCCAACCCTGCTACAAACCTAATCCAATGACTGATCAACACCACACCTGGCACACAGAGCCCTCATGACCCCTCTACATCCTGCTGCAGTTCTGTGTTAGATGGACCACGGATGATGGGACTTGAAGTACCTTCACTCACTTCCTAAAAACAATACAACTCTCATCCATTCACCAATACAGACCAAACTTGGCACACAGAGCCCCCATGACCCAATCTACATCCTACTGCACTTTGGGGGAGGGTGGACCACAGATGATGGGACTTGCACTACCTTCAGTAATTTCATGATACCACTGCAACTCCCAATACTGATGGATCAAGACCAAACTTGGCACACAGAGCCCCCATGACCCACTCTACATCCTGCTGCACTTCTCAAATCACCCAGGCACCGCCGGGTCCCCAAGCTAGTAGTAAATATAGTAAGTGAATAAATAAATTATGTAGATTACCATGTAGTTCCATCTTTAGGTGCGGCCCTCCATAATATTTTTTGGATCTCGCATGGCCCCTTGGAAAAAATAATTGCCCACCCCTGGTCTAAATGGTTCTAAAGTACTTACAAAACTGAAGTTCTGGTGGCGAACACTAGGTGGCGCTGGTGCTTTGCTTTTACATTGTTTGCTAAGTTCTGGTGGTGAACACTAGGTGGCGCTGGTGCTTTGCTTCGACAGTGTTGCTAAAGTTCTGGTGGTGAACACTAGGTGGCGCTGGTGCTTTGCTTCTACAGTGTTGCTAAAGTTCTGGTGGTGAACTCTAGGTGGTGCTGGTGCTTTGCATCTACAGTGTTGCTAAAGTTCTGGTGGTGAACATTTCAGAACTCTAACAAAACTTTCAAAATTTCGTTACAAATGGCAGTTCCTAATTGGTTCTGTCTTAAAAATCGCCAATAATGAAATAATAATGAGATTTTGAAAGTTTTGTTCGAGTTCTGAAATGTTCACCAACCGAAGGGAGGGATGGTCAGAACCGCCTCACTCATGAAGAGAAGGCGTACTCCTTGTCATACCAGCAACTGACACTTCCTTCCATGCAGATCATTGACGTGAAACCCCCTTCGGTCCGATTCCTGCCTGAAGGCACACGGATCGCTGCCTACTGGAGTCAACAGTACCGCTGCCTCTATCCAGGAACGGTTGTCCGAGGTGAGATCTTTTGCTAAGCGGAGAATTGTTTTGGAAGTCACGGGAATGGGCCATGTTCGGAGTACACCTGGATGCAATGACTCAGCACAAGCTGCAGTCCAATATAAGTAGGTTAGTACGCCTCTGTGTTCGTTGCCCTCAGTATTAAGAGGCTTCAATCTGAGAGAGGCTTCAAGCGCCTTGATGACTAAAAAGGCCAATCTGAGATAGGCAAGTTTGGCTGCAGAAAGCACAGCAGAAAGTCTCCTTGGGTGATGTTGTTTCCAAGTTGCGGTTCTTTCTGCGTTGTTGTTTCTCTTTGAGACCCGTTCGGCGTGTCTTCTCGAAAGAGGCCTCAGCATTGTGGATAGTGCGTCTCCATGCCTCCCGATGTGAGGCCAGGGCGGACCATTGTTGGCGATCAATCTGGCCGAACCTGAGATGTCGTTTCAGGGAGTCCTTATATCTCCTTTTGGGAGCGCCTCTCTTGCGCTGACCCGTGGCGAGTTCACCATAGAGTAGTATCTTTGGGGGCGGTGGTCCTCCATCCTAGAGACGTGCCCTGCCCAGCGCAGCTGTGTTCTCAATAGCATGGCCTCAACGCTGGTGACCCCTGCTTGCTCAAGGACAGCGACATTCGTCACATAGTCGGTCCAGTGTATATTTAGGATTGTGCGAAGACAGCGCTGACGAAAGCGTTCAAGGAGTCGTAGGTGTTGGCGATAGGTGACCCATGTTTCAGACCCATAGAGGAGAATAGACAGTACGATAGCTGGTGCTTTGCCTCAGGTGCTTGTTGCTCCAGACTCTTTTGTGAAGCCTTCCGAATGCACTCTATGCCTTTGCTAATCTCTGATCTATCTCTTTGTCAATCTTGGCGTCTGAAGAGATGATGCTTCCCAGGTAGGTGAACTGCTGAATGGACGTAAGCACAGATTTGCCTATGCTGACGTGGGGATGATGGTGTTCTTCCTGTGGTGCGGGCTGGTAGAGGACTTCCATTTTCTTCAGGCTGACTTCCAGCCCAAACAGCGGGGATGTTGGTGTTCTTCCTGTGGTGCGGGCTGGTAGAGGGACTTCCGTTTTCTTCAGGCTGACTTCCAGCCCAAACAGGGGATGTTGGTGTTCTTCCTGTGGTGCGGGCTGGTAGAGGACTTCCCTTTCCTTCGGCTGACTTCCAGCCCAAACAGCTCTGCAGCTGCTGCAAAGCAGGGTGTGAGGCGCTACAGGGCTGCTTCTGAATGGGCGACAAGGGCAGCTCGTCAGCAGAAAGCAGCTCACGGACTAGATAGTTTAGAGTCTTAGTGCGAGCCCTCAGGCGGCTTAAGTTGAACAAGCTGCCATCAGTACGATAGCGTATATATATGCCGTTGTCTTCTTCTTGAGGTCTGCCGTAGCCCTTTGGAGCATCATGCTGAAGAAGACTGTCAATAGGGTCGGTGCAAGTACGCAACCTTGTTTCACTCCATTGGTTATGAGAAAGGCCTCGAGACAGCATCACCGTATCTGACTTGACCGTGCTGGCCCTCATGGAACAGGATAATCAATGAGTCCAGCACTGAAAGGGTTAAATGTATGCAATGTCTTGGCAAAAGCTGCAGTTCAATATAAGCAGGAGTGGCTGCAGCTTAGTAGCCCTCGGTGTTAGTTGCCCTTGGTGTGAAGAGGCCTCACTCTGTAAGAAGGCCTCAGTATTAGTTTGCCTCAGTCTGAGAGAAGCCTCAGTGTGAAAGGCCTCGGTATTTTGTGTGTGTATCAAGAGCGACTTGAGAAACAACAAGTTGCTTCTGGTGTGAGAGAATTGGCTGTCTGCAAGGACATTGCCCAGGGACACCTGGATGTTTTCCACCCTTGTGGGAGGCTTTCTTATGTCCCAACATGGGGAGCTGGAGCTAACAGAGGGAGCTCATCCGTTCTCTCCCCAGATTCGAACCTGTGACCTGTCGGTCTTCAGTCCTGCCAACATAGGGGTTTAACCCATTGCACCACCGAGGGCTCCTCAGTATTTGATTGATTGATTGATTTTATTATTTATGAGTCGCCCTCCACGTCAGTGCTCCGGGCGACCTACACACAAAAACACATAAAAGAATTCAATAGTTAAAAGCTAAAAGAATAGGAAGATTAATTAAAATAGTTCCAGAGACTCAGGCTAAGTCTGGGAGGTGTCCTTAGCCGTAAGCCTTTCGGAAGAGCCAGGTCTTCAGTGCGGTCAGGAACTGGGGCATGTCCCGGATAGCTCTCTGATCCGCCGGCATCAGGTTCCAAAGAACAGGGGCCGCGATGGAAAAGGCTCTCCGTCTCGTGGTGTCGAGGCGGGCCTCACTCACACCTGGGATGCGGAGAAGGTCCCTGTTTCCTGAACGCGGCGACCTTAAATGAGCTGGTTCGGCCAAGCGGTCTTTTAAATAAGCTGGGCCGGCACCATGGAGGGCCTTAAAGGTAAGCGACAGGATCTTGTGGATGGCTCTGAGCTCGACTGGCAGCCAGTGCAGGCGCTGCAGAGATGGCGCGATATGGCATCTCAGCGGTGTCCCGGTGAGGAGTCTGGCGGCTGCATTCTGCACCAGCTGGATTTTACGAGTGGTTGACTGCGGCAACCCGTACAAGGCATTACAGTAGTCCAGCCGCGATGTCACTGTGGCATGGACCGCCGTAGCCAGCGCATCTGATGGGAGGTAAGGTGCCAGTTGACGTGCCTGGCGTAGGTGGAAGAAAGCTCCCTTACTTGTCGCAGCAACCTGGGCCTCCAGTGAGAGTCTCGAGTCTAATATCACACCGAGACTCTTCACCGACGGGGCCGGGATCAGCGGCTCTCCCTCACAGAGAGGCAGCGGAATGGGTGGCTCTGGGCGTCCCAGCCATAGACTCTCAGTCTTTGATGGATTGAGTTTGTATGAGCGGAGCCATCTGGTCACTGCCTCTAGTCCTTGTCTGAAATTCTCAGGCACCGATGTTACGCCTGGCTCAAGCTTCAGCAGAAGCTGGGTGTCATCTGCATATTGGGAGCACCCAAATCCAAAACTTCTGGCTATGCTTGCCAAGGGTTGGACGTAGATGTTAGAAAGCGTTGGTGACAAAATGGCGTGGATTTCAGGGTGGATTTCTTGGACGCTTGGCCTCGCCACTCAACACGCTGTATGAGAAGTATGAGAAGGCTCCAGTGTTAATAGACCTCAGTGTGAGGTAGGCCTCAGAGTTAGTGGGCCTCAGTGTGTGAGAGGTCTGGTGTGAGAAGGCTTCGGTGAGAGAAGCCCCAGGTTGAAGAATGTGTGTGTAAAGCTCTAGGGCAGGGGTGAGCAACTCCGGCCCGCGGGCCGGATGTGGCCCCCCCGGCTGATTCTGTCCGGCCCAGGGAGAAGGGTGTCAGGGGCGGGGCCAAGAGGAAGGGGTGCCGCTGCCACCGTCCCATCACGGGCTGTGGGGCCTGCTTCGGCAGACAGCCCGCCGTTCCGGAGAACCATCAGAGGAGCGGCGGCTTTGGAGTGCCTGCCATCCCGGGAAGCGATCCGGGCCTGCAGCGGGAGCAGTCAGCGACCTGCGGCGGCTGATCACTCTGCCGACCCGGAAGACTTGATCGATTTCCGGGTCGCCAGGGCGATTCGCCACCTCAGGTCGTCGACTGCTCCCGCTGCAGGCCCGGCTCGCCTCCCGGGAGGGCAGGCCCTCCAAAGCCGGGATAGCGGGCACTCCATGGCAGGGCGATCAGCTGGGAACGGCTGGGGCGAGTGTGGGCAGAGGCCTGCAGCCTCCGATCGTCTGCTGCTCTGCGCTGCTGCGGCGGCGGCTGGGTCCGCTTTGCCATCCTCTGGGCTGGGTCCATTGGGCCATTCCATCTTGGGATCCTTCCTCTCTTGAGGATGTCAGCCTCCATCTTGGTTCGCACCGTGTCTTCTTGAATTTCATTTTATTTTATTTTAGTGGTTTTTATTATTATTATATAATTATTTTATAATAATAATATAATGTTATATTATATTATAATTTCAATATAATATAATGTCTATATATATACACTATAATATATTAATTATGATATAATCCTAATAATATATGAATATTTCTTGATATATTAATGTTAATATTAATTATGTGTATTATATAGTAAGTATAGTACATAAATAAATAAATGAGTGTGTTGAAGTATAAAAACCCTAAGAAACTTACCTCGATAAAGGCACAAAATTACAACCACCCTCCTCCCCACCCGTTGTCTACTTGGTCTCTCCCTCTCCATGCATTGGGAAGACCCGCCTCCCTTTCCCCAAGTAGAGACCTCCTCTTGCCTCCTGGGGGTTCTGTGTGAGAAGTTTGGCCCAGTTCTATCATTGGTGGGGTTCAGAATGCTCTTTGATTTTAGGGGAACTATAAATCCCAGCAACTACAACTCCCAAATGTCAAGGTCCCTTGAACTCCATCTGTGTTCACATTTGGGCATATTGAGTATTCATGCCAAGTTTGGTCCTGATCCAACATTGTTTGAGTCCGCAGTGCTCTCTGGATATAGGTGAACTACAACTCCAAAGCTCAAGGTCAATGCCCATCAAACCCTTATAGCATTTTCTCTTGGTTATGGGAGTTCTGTGTGGGAATTTTGTGTCTTTCTGCCATTCCTGCCAGGATTTCTATGTTGTGTTCATCGAAACAGGCCCAGGTTTCACACTGAGTATATAAATACCGTATTTTTTCGCACCATAAGACGTAGTTTTTTTCCTCCCAAAGTAGGAAGAAAAATGAGTCGCGTCTTATGGAGCGAAGATGCAGGCAGTGGGGAGCGCTGGAGCAGAGGGGCGGCGATATACTCACGCTATATTCGCCCCCCCCCCCCAGCGGCTCCCGGCTGCGCCCGCGCATGGCCAGACTCCCGCTGCTGTGTTGCCGCAGCCAGTTCCCTCCCTCCGGCCTCTCTTCCGCCCGTCCTTACAGCGCGCGGCCGGCGAGGCCTTCTTCCCCTTTCTCCTCGCCAGAGCGCGGAGTGACGTCACGAAGATGCCTCTGGCTTCGGCCCTTCCGGAGACGCAGCGGTAGCAGCAGCAGCGCCCGGAAGGGCCGAAGACAGAGCGCATCTTCGTGACATCCTACGTCGCGCCTCTACCGGAAGAAGAAGGAAGGAAGGCCTCGCCGGGGGAAGGAGGAAGCCTTCTTTCCTCCCTTCCCTCCTTCCCTCCCTCCCTCCGCCCGTGAGTCCCCCTCTTCCGCCCCGTTCCTCTGCGCCGCCCGACTGGCTGCGGCGACACGGCAGCGGGAGTCTGGCCATCTTGCGAGCGCAGCAGGAAGCCGCCGGGAGCCGCCGGGGCGCGAATATAGCGTGAGTATATCGTCGCCCCCCTCTGCTCAGCGCCTCCCCCCCTCCATATTAGTGTCCCGTATAGTAGACAGCCCCATTTTTCCCCCAATTTTCCATCTCTAAAATCTAGGTGCGTCTTATCAGCAGGTGCGCCTTATGGTGCGAAAAATACGGTACATTTAAAAACATATTAACTATATGTATGACTGTGTTCGAGTGTCGTTTTGTGTCATTTTGGTTGGTGGTGTGCCCCAGGATTTTGGAAATGTGAAAAGTGTGCCGCGGCTCAGAAAAGGTTGGGAAACACTGTGTTAGAGTGTCATTTTGTGTCATTTTGGTTGGTGGTGTGCCCCAGGATTTTGCAAATGTAAAAAGTGTGCCGCGACTCAAAAAAGGTTGGGAAGCACTGTGTTAGAGTGTCATTTTGTGTCATTTTGGTTGGTGGTGTGCCCCAGGATTTTGGAAATGTAAAAAGTGTGCCGCGGCTCAAAAAGGTTGGGAAGCACTGTGTTAGAGTGTCATTTTTGTGTCATTTTGGTTGGTGGTGTGCCCCAGGATTTTGTAAATGTAAAAAATGTGCCGCGACTCAAAAAGGTTGGGAAACACTGTGTTAGAGTGTCGTTTTTGTGTCATTTTGGTTGGTGGTGTGCCCCAGGATTTGGTAAATGTAAAAAATGTGCCGCGACTCCAAAAGGTTGGGAAACACTGTGTTAGAGTGTCATTTTTTGTGTCATTTCGGTTGGTGGTGTGCCCCAGGATTTCAAAAATGTAAAAAAAATGTGCCGCGACTCAAAAAAGGTTGGGAAACACTGTGTTAGAGTGTCGTTTTGTGTCATTTTGGTTGGTGGTGTGCCCCAGGATTTGGCAAATGTAAAAGTGTGCCACAGCTCAAAAAAGGTTGGGAAACACTGTGTTAGAGTGTCGTTTTGTGTCATTTTGGTTGGTGGTGTGCCCCAGGATTTTGCAAATGTAAAAGTGTGCCGCGACTCAAAAAGGTTGGGAAACACTGTGTTAGAGTGTCGTTTTGTGTCATTTTGGTTGGTGGTGTGCCCCAGGATTTGGTAAATGTAAAAAATGTGCCGCGACTCAAAAAGGTTGGGAAACACTGTGTTAGAGTGTCGTTTTGTGTCATTTTGGTTGGTGGTGTGCCCCAGGATTTGGTAAATGTAAAAAATGTGCCGCGGCTCAAAAAAGGTTGGGAAACACTGTGTTAGAGTGTCATTTTGTGTCATTTTGTTTGGCGGTGTGCCCCCAGGATTTGGTAAATGTAAAAAATGTGCTGCGACTCAAAAGGTTGGGAAACACTGTGTTAGAGTGTCGTTTTTGTGTCATTTGGTTGGTGGTGTGCCCCAGGATTTGGTAAATGTAAAAAATGTGCCGCGACTCAAAAAAGGTTGGGAAACACTGTGTTAGAGTGTCGTTTTGTGTCATTTTGGTTGGTGGTGTGCCCCAGGATTTGGTAAATGTAAAAAATGTGCCGCGACTCAAAAAAGGTTGGGAAACACTGTGTTAGAGTGTCGTTTTGTGTCATTTTGGTTGGTGGTGTGCCCCAGGATTTGGTAAATGTAAAAAAATGTGCCGCGGCTCAAAAAGGTTGAAAATCACTGATCTACCATAACTGACAAAGTGTGTGTAGGTGTTCTTTCCCTCTGTTCTCCTTCTGATTATTTTTCTTCTGCCTTCAGGGGCTCATGATCCAGAGGAGGATGGAGACTTGATCACCGTAGAGTTTGGCGATGTGACACTGGCGGATCCCTTATCTCACATCCCGGCTTCTTCCAACTGATTACAAGATCCAGTGTGAGTCCGGCATTTGTGACCCTAGAGCCAGGTGCTTCTGGGGTCCGTACTCCGTCTGCATACCGGGCAGTAATACACAACTGAAGTACTCCTGAATGGCGCCAGTCTGGCTTTAGGCCGGGACATGGCACTGAAACAGCCTTGGTCGCCTTGGTAGATAATCTCGCCGGGAGGCTCGACAGGGAGTGTGTCCTGTTGGTTCTGCTGGACCTCTCAGCGACTTTCGATACGTTGACCACGGTATCCTTCTGGAGTAAGCCACGCAGAAATGGGGCTTGGGGTACTGCTTTGCAGTGGCTCCAATCCTTCCTGGAAGGTCGTACCCAGAAGGTGTTACTGAATAACAGTACTGTCCCCGATGTTATTTAACATCTACATCAGGGCTGTCCAACTGGCGGCAGGGGCCGTATCGGCCCCAGCCCTTCCCTCGGCCCCCTAAGCTTTTAATAAAAAATAAAAATTGAAAAACAAAATAAATAATTTTTTTAAAAAAACCCTACTTCCGGCTTTGGAGCAAGTATCGAATACACAATCCCTGGGTTTAAGCTGTCAACGCCATTGATCTCAGTTGACAGCGAAATCCAGCGAGGTCCTTGTCACTTCTTCAAGGGTTCTTAGCACCCGGCTGGAATTAGCTGGCTGCAGAGAAGGATAGCTAGATCCAGGCTCTTGTCTC
>JARBWK010002438.1:0-15082 GCA_030556195.1 Anolis apletophallus
ATTACCCCTAAATGCCTATCCTGGTGCACAAACAGCCTCTAGCCTCAGCATTTGCAAGATGGTGACCCCACAACATAAGGGCTAAATGAATAGTTTCCATTTACAGTGTTATTTTTAGGTTTGTTTCTGTATCAAAATAACCTTGATAACTTGATAACTCATTAAAACATTCCTAACATTTTGTGTAATTGTAACATGTTGCCATTGTGAGATATAATGTTTTGCAATTTATTTATTTATTTATTTCCATCATTTCTACCCCTTCCTTCTCAACCCCGAGGGGACTCAGAGCGACCTAACAACGGCAACGATTCGATGCCACATAGTATACATATAATAAAAGAAAACAGTTAAGAATAAAATACATTAAAATACAGCTAGAATTAAAATACATTAAAAATACAATTAACATTAAAATGCATCGTGTACATTCACAACAGTTAAAACAGTATTCCATCCATAAGCATTAGGTCTTGTCCACCAGATTGCCATCTCAATCCAATCAAAGTGCTGTATCGTGCTAAAGTGCAAACGCTTGGTCCCATAACCAGGATTTCACTTTTTTCTGAATGCCAGGAGGGATGAAGCTGATTGAATATCAATAGGGAGTCGTTCCACAGATGGGGAGCCACCACCGAGAAGCCCCTATCCCTCGTCCCCACCAACCGCATTTGAGATGTAGGCGGGAGCAAGAGCAGGGCCTCCCCAGATGATCTTAAGGTACAATTGGGTCCATCATTTTGAAACATCCCATATACAACTGCCACTCGACCATGGCGACATTAGGCCTCTCCCTCTGTAGCTCGGGACCCACACATTCGGCCGGGCACACCCTCGACTTGGTTTTCAGCACGGGGGTTCAAATGGACCTAGCCTCCGTAATAGAGGTTCCATGGTCGGACCACTGTGCTCTAAGGATCCGGGTTGAGCAACCGCCCCCCCATGCAAGGGCGCGAACGGATTTGGGTTCGCCCGAAGAGACTTATGGAACCCGAAAGGTTCCTGAATGCTCTGGGGATCTGGAGTCTATCAGCGTCTCAGTCGATGAGCAGGTTCACTCCTGGAACACCTCTCTTGCTAGAGCTCTCGACGAGATTGCCCCCAGGCGTCCTCTCCGACCCCGCAAACATCGATCTCCTTGGTACACAGCAGATCTTAGGTCGATGAAGCGGGAGAGGAGACGACTAGAGCGCGTGTGGAGGAAACTCCGCGACGGAGCCTCAGTATCAGCTTATAAGCTATTCAAAGATGCTTATGAGCGTGCTGTCAAGGCGGCCAAAAATGTGTACTTCTCCGCCTCGATAGCGTCTGCTAGCTCACGCCCGGCCCAATTGTTCAAGGTAATTTGGTCTTTGACGACGGTCCCTACTGTCCCAAAAAAATAGTGATCAGGCCCTCACTGCTGCTGCTTTCCAGAGCTTCTTAACAGACAAGATACTAAGCCTCCGCCGACCTTCCAGCCACGGTTGACACAGTAAGAGAACTTGAGACCCCGTGGCCCTCCGCCGGGCCCACCCTCGACCGGTTTCGGCCACTGGACGCAGATGCTGTTGATAAGATAGTGGCTGCAACTCGGCCTACCACCTGCTCCCTCGACCCGTGCCCCTCCTGGCTTGTTAGATCGTGCCTGGAGGGGTTACGTGGGCCTCTGTTGAACATCGTAAACAGCTCCCTTGAGCAAGGAGTCTTTCCAGAGTGCTTAAAAGAGGCGGTGGTAGCTCCATTACTGAAGAAACCGTCACTAGACCGGCGGTTCCTCCAACTACCGACCAGTGTCGAACCTTTCATACCTGGGGAAGGTAGTTGAGAGGGCAGTAACGGAGCAGTTGCAGTCCTTCTTAGATGATGCAACATGGCTAGACCCCTTCCAGTCCGGCTTCCGTTCGGGGCACGGGATGGAGACGGTTCTGGTCTCCATCACAGACCAACTCCGCTGCCAGCTCGACCAAGGCGGGTCTGCGCTGCTCGTGTTATTGGACCTCACGGCAGCGTTTGACACAGTCGACCACAATCTATTGATCCACCGCCTGGCCGTGGCTGGAGTGAGGGGACAGCCCTTAAATGGCTGACCTCCTTCCTCCACCAGCGGTCTCAGCGTGTGAGGAGGGGCGAGGTGGTCTCCGAGGGGCTCCCCACTACTCTGTGGGTCCCCCAGGGGCCATTCTCTCCCCTCTGTTATTTAACATCTACATGCAGCCGCTTGCACAGCTGGTGCGGAGTTATGGGCTGGAGTGTCACCAGTACTCTGACGACACCCAGCTCATTCTGAGGATGGAGGGCAGGCCGGGTTCTGTCCCCGATAATTTCCAACACTGCCTTGAAGCCGTTACTGGATGGCTGCGAGCCAGTAGGTTGAGGGTGAATCCGGCGAAGACGGAGATCTTGTGGCTGGGTCGCCCGGGTGATGTTAATGTCCAGCTTCCGAGCCTGGACGGTGCGGTGTTATGCCCATCGCCTTCCGTAAAGAGCCTGGGGGTCCATTTGGACTCCCAGCTGACCATGGAGGCTCAGGTCTCTGCGGTCAGCAAGATCGCTTTTTTCATCTGCGACAGGCAAGGAGGCTGGCTCCCTATCTCTCCCGGAACGATCTGGCCACGGTGATCCAAGCCACAGTCATCTCAAGGCTGGATTACTGCAACGTGCTCTACATTGGCCTTCCTCTGTCGGTGACCCGGAAGCTCAGGCTAGTGCAGAACACTGCCACCTGGCTCCTGTCTGGCACGCCAGCTGGCGCCCACATAACACCTGTTTTGCAGGATCTGCACTGGCTGCCAATTGAGCACCGGATCACCTTCAAAGTGTTGGTCCTCACCTTTAAGGCCTTACATGGCCTGGGGCCAGCGTATTTGAGGGACCGTCTCACCCCATATTGCCCTCTGAGATCACTTCGGTCTGAGGACTCCAATCTCCTGGAGATACCTTCAGCTAAACTCGCAAGGCTGACTGCTACCCGCCGGAGGGCGTTCTCTGTCATAGCACCTACGCTGTGGAACGCCTCCCGGCCGGAACTCAGGCTATGAAGGACTTGCTCCCGTTTAGACGGGCCTGTAAAACATACCTGTTTAAGCAGGCCTTTGGTGAGTAAGTCCTGCCCATGCCCCGCCATCTATTCGTTCTTCTGAGGATGATGTGCTGTTCATTGTGTTAACTGTGTTATTAATTACTATACTGCTGTTGTTTTTAATTGTTTTTAACTGCTTATTGCCTGTATTTTACTGTGCCCTTCGGCTCCTGTAAGCCGCCGCGAGCCTCAGGGAGTCGGCGGCATAGAAGCCCGAATAATAAATAAATAAATAAATAAATAGTTGAGTCCTCTTAGATAGGGATCCAAGGCTATTGGCAAAGGATGTACCATTGATGGGGCAATTCACATACGAACATGACCCATAATCCTTTTTTGACATGGCAGAGTAACAGTGAGCTCCACATCTCAGTTTCATAGATTGTCAGTCTTTCCACCTGCTTGTCATATAGGTCCTTATCACAAAAAATATTCAGTTTCTGATACAGTTTGAGAATGATTTTGAATGGGTCCCATCACATGACATTCACCCCATCCCATCAGTAATCAAGTCGAAATCAGTCTGCACAACATTGCAGAAACAGAATATTTGCACACATGATTCTAATAGTTGTATTTGAAATACTACTTTTCTGTAGTTGAAGAGCTGTTTCTGTTTAGGACGTTGAAGGAGAAAGATATCTGGGATTAAAGAAATCAGGAATTGCTGTTATATTTATATATATTTAAAATTTGATCAGAATATGCACAATTTCTTCCTATTTAGTCAATAATTATTGCACTTCCTCAGAAGGAGAAGTAGCATTGTCAGAAGCTGCTGTTACCACTGTATAGTCTCATAAAATTAGAGTAGTAATCACAACAGCAGCATCAGTAGATACTGCAAAGGGGCTATAGCTAATGAATCAATCTAAGAAATCTGAGAAGCTTAGATTCCTCAGAATTGTTTATTTCACACCAAAAGGTAGTGATCAGGCGAATGCATTTACTGAGCAGGCATGTTAACGTTTTCCAATCTTGCAAGAGTGATATGGTTTTAGTTTTTTTTTAAGTCATGCATTGATGTAGGGGGTCTTCTGAATGAATTGGGAAGAGCCAGCTTTCTGTGGTGTGATGAGTCAAAGTGAAGTATTTTCTGAAGGCAAAAAATATAGTATTTGAGTGAGATGAGGTCAGTATGCATTAGGTTTGTTTGATTAAAAAAAGGTTGAAAACCCATTTCGAATGTAAGGGGAGGTGGTGGTTCGGATTTAAAGTCAATTCTGGAGTATCTCCCGACTTTCCGCAGAGGTTCTTGTGATGCAAAGTGAGGCAAAGTCATTTTAACTCTGTGAAACATGCAATTCTCACCAGAGTTCAGTAATGAGAACAGCAGGGTGTGAATTCAAGGTTTATCTGGGTTTTCTTGACATGTACACTCGCCCTAACAATATATTTCAAAACACGGTTCCCTTTACCTTCCACATGGATTTCCACCTGACTGTGCTGCTGTCCGTATTTGTTGCTCGCTGTGCACTTGTACACACCACTATTTTGTCTGTAGGCTCCAACAACAGTCAGAGTGCTGTTGTTTTCAACGTAGTTGAGATTGGGGGCCGGAGGTACCTTCCAGGTGTAGTTGGCAGCTGGGTAACCATCTGCATGGCAGGCAATAGTGAAATTTTCTCCCCTTCTGATGGGCAAAGAAGCGTTGACAGCCAAAATGGAGATTACAGGCCTGTCTGGAAACAAAAGGTGAAGAGGAGGTAGCTTCAGTCAGCAGAAAATGCAAGATGAGGATCCTCCCCACTCTGTTTATTATTATTGTTATTATTGTTATTATTGTTATTATTATTAAAATAGATGAGCTTGGAGATTGGTAGTTTCCCTTCTTTGAAATTTTTAGACAAGGATCTCAGCTTGGCATACAATTTAATTATTTAAAGTAGTAAAACTAATCTAAATGATCTCAAAACATATTAAACATTTTTGACAATACAGTTCAAAACCAGTTGGAACAATTTAAAACCATGCATGGGTGCAGATTGGATTAGATCAACTTGGGCCATTTATTTATTTATCATGCCAGAAGTGAATTGAGTATACAGTTATACTGTATAGAAACTTGGCCCAAAAGCTCTAGCAAAACCCAAGGATTTTACTTGGCACCAGAAGAACACCAGTGTTAGTGCCAATTGGCACCTAAAAGGAGGCTTTTCCACAACCGGGGCTTTACAACATAAAAAGCCTGCGCTCACATCGTCCCCCTTTGTTCTTCTCTGGCTTTCCTTCTGTTGTGTCATAATATTGAACAGCTGCTAACAAGTTGAGGTTTATAGTTACCAGGTATACAGAACTCTTTTGACTAATTATTCTAATGTCTCCATCTGGTCTGGTATGGAAAGGTATAAACAGAAATTTGTTTGGGTGCTTTCCATTTATCATCTGAAGAAACCCAACAAGAACTCCTCATTATTAGAACTATTATTATTCCCCTAGCAACCCCAGAGGTCACTTCGTTCCAAACAAATGAACCTCCTGGAAGTACCGACCTTCAAAGCAATCTGTCTTACATCGACCCGGCGCAGAGCCTTTTCTGTAGTGGCGCCATCAATATGGAACACTCTTCCTAGTGATGTACGGGCCATGCAAGACCTTCTCTCCTTCCGCAAGGCCTGCAAGACTCATCTTTTCTGGCTAGCCTTTGATTGCTAGGCCAGAAATCTTTTTTAAGCTAGTTTAATATGTATGCTTTTACCTCTGTGTGCTTTATCTGATTGTAAGCCGCTCCGAGCCCTCGGGGAGTGACGGCGTACAAGTCCAAATAATAAATAAACAAATAATAAATAACTATGGTGAGAGGGGGATTACTGATGGCAATGTCTTCCTCTTACCCCACAATGGTGTCTGGACTGAATCCATGAGCGAGATATAATGATAAGAATGATATCGCCAGCTATTATGCAAGTCTTCTTTTTCTTTTTGTCCATGATTTCAAGCTCTACCGCAAATTGACACACTGCTACATCAAAATCTGCTAATTCAGAACAAAGTGTGAATACCACCTTCACAACTTGGAAGCCATTTGAATCAACTGATTTGACATGTGTTGCTGGAGTAGAGTTCCAAAATGACCAATAAATGCACCATTGAGCAAACAGAGCCATTGATTGGTCATTCTTCCAGACTAACGAATCTGAGACAGTTGTACTTTGGACATATCATGAGATGATGTGAGTCACTGGAAAAGATGATACTGCATGGTAGTGAGAGACAGTAGGAAAAGACCACACTAGAGGTGGACAGACTTAATTATGGAAGCCTTGAGACTGCAGGACAGGAGCAGGGATGTTGATGATAGGGCATTTTGGAATCTCTTTTTTCATAGGGCACATATAAATTAAAACTAACATGGCACTTGTAAACATTTGTTCCCTGAAGGAGAGACACAAAAGGGACACAGTAAAGAGATCTATGTCTATTTCTAAAGCTCATACATTTTTAGTAACAAGCTTCCCTTAGCAGCTTCAGACTCTGATTAGATTTTCTTCTGGAGGATCTCCCCAGGTGTTTACCAACAGCAGATGTGCATCACAGGCAAGAGTTACTAGTTAGTGACTGCCAGCTAGTCAGGTAAGTATCTCTGCACCAAGACAGTAGTTTTGAGCTGAGCATGAAAGGGGTTCTTGGTTCTGGATAAAAGATTCTCAATTCTCTTATGCTTTTCATCCCTCCTTCCTTTATTTCTTGCAGGTCAGGAAGAGACTAAAGAGACATACTGGTCAAGAAGGGTTTCTGCCCTTAAATGGGTGGCCTCTTTCCTCCAAGATCGAGGACATGTGGAGAGGGGGGAGGTGGCCTCCGAGAGACTCCCACTTAATTGTGAGGTCCCTCAGGGGGCTATCCTTTCCCCTTTATTGTTTAAGATCTACATGCGTCCACTGGCCCAGCTGGTTCACGACTTTGGTCTGGAGTGTTATCAGTATGCCAATGACACCCAGCTGGTGCTGAGAATGGACGGCTGGCTGGACACCGTACCCGATTGTTTCCATCAATGCCTTGAAGCCGTGACTGGATGGCTGCATTCCAGCTGGCTGAAGGTGAATCCATCGAAGACGGAGATTCTGTGGTTGGGTCGCCCTGGTATGGGTGAGTGCCAGTGGCCTAACCTGGATGGTGGACAACTAAGCCTGTCATCCTTGGTAAAAAGTCTGGGGGTCCAGTTGGACCCACTGCTGTCCATGGAGACTCAGGTCTCCACGGTCAGCAGAATAGCATTTTTCCATCTGAGACAGGCCAGGTGGCTGGCTCCTTACTTATCCAGGGATGGCCTGGCCACGGTGATCCAGGCGACGGTAATCTCGAGGCTGGATTACTGTAACGCCCTCTACATTGGTCTTCCCTTGTCAACAATCCAGAAACTCAAGCTGGTGCAAAATGCTGCCGTTCAATTACTGGTGGGAGCACCAGTGAGAGAGCACATTACTCCCATCTTGCAGCAGTTGCACTGGTTGCCAGTTGAGTACCGAATTGTTTTCAAGGTGCTGGTTTTGACCTTTAAGGCCTTGCATGGTCTAGGGCCAGTGTACCTGAGGGACTGTCTCACCCCGTAGGTTCCCCCGAGATCACTACGCTCAGAAGAGCGAAACCTCCTGACAGTTCCATCAGTCTGCTCCTGCCACCTTTCGGTGACTAGACAACGAGCCTTCTCCGCGGTGGCCCCGGCATTGTGGAATACACTGCCGGATGATGTGCGTGACATCACGGAGCTACTTCTCTTCCGGAGGGCATGTAAAACAACTCTGTTCAAGCTTGTTTTTAACTAAATCCTCTGGACTCTCTGACCATGCCCTTAAATTGACCAAATGTTTTATCTGTATTTCATGTATTTTATGTGTATTATAATCCGATTGTATGTGAACCGCCTCGAGCCTGCAGGGAGGAGCGGTATACAAAATCGAATAAATAAATAAATAAATAAATAGTAGGCATGCCTGCAGTTGGCCTAGCAGCAAGGAATGAATGGGAAAATTTGGGGTGTTACAGAGGTACAGCCACCCCACCTCCCTTCAACTCAGTCCCAAATTCCAGTGTGCTTCCTGAGTAAGGGGCTTTGTGTGGATCATGAGAACTCACATTCCACTTGCACATTCACCATCCTCTTCTCAGTTCCATGGCCATTAGTGGCTTTGCACTGGTAGATGCCGGAGTCATTCCTGCTGATGTTCCTCTCTCTGTACAACTCTTCAGTGGCTCCCTCTTTGGTGCAGAAGACCACTGGGGTAGGAGTCCCATTGGCTTCACAGGACAGTGAGTGCAGGGTCCCCTCTAGCCAGGTCTGGTTACTTGGGCAGTTAGAGTCATCCATTTGGGGTTTGGCTGAAACACATTTATTGAAACACAGTTAATTGTTCAATAAGAGGAATCAAGTCACTGAGCTTTCAGAATAGCAGTCACATTGTTTCATTAGACCTTTGGTCCTCAATATTTTTATTTATTTATTTATTTATTTATTATTTCGACTTATATACCACCCTTCCCAAAAAGGCTCAGGGTGGTTTCACAGTAATGAACAACAGAAACACAACATACTTGAAAACATAATAAAAACAGATTAATAAAAAACAGATTAAGACCAGAGTAGGGGTTACAGCTTAGAGATTGAATGCCTGACGGAACAGGTTGGTCTTACAGGCCCTCCCAAAAGCCTGTAGATCAGTTATTGCTCGTGCCTCCTCCGGGAGGGTGTTCCAAAGGGTAGGCGCTACTACAAAAAAAGTGTGCTGCTGAGTCGATGACAAGTGGCAGATCTTAAGTGATGGAACCTCTAATAGGTTTTGATTCATGGACCGTAGTGGTCTCTGGGGAACATGCAGGGAAAGGCGGTCCTTCAGGTACACTGCCCGCAGACCATGCAAGGCCTTAAAGGTTAGCACCAGCACTTTGAAGGCAATCCGGTACTCGATAGGGAGCCCGTGCAAACGCTGTAAGACTGGTGTGATGTGGCACGATAGTGTCACTCCAGCCAGCAGTCGAGCCACAGCATTTTGCACCATCTTCAGTTTCTGGATTGCCGACAAAGGAAGACCAATGTAAAGAGCGTTACAGTAGTCCAGTCTTGAGATGACCATGGCCTGGATTACCGCAGCCAGGTCGTCACCGGAAAGGTAGGGTGCCAGCCGCCTTGCCTGGCGCAGATGGAAAAACACTGCTCTGCTCATGGTGGAGACCTGAGCCTCCATCGTAAGCAGAGGGTCCAATTGGGCCCCCAGACTTTTAACCAGAGGTGATGGGCTAACCACCTCACCGTCCATTATTGGCAGCCAGAGCTCCCCCCCCCCCCGGGCGACCCAGCCACAGGACCTCCGTCTTCGACGGGTTCACCTTCAACCTGCTGGCCCGTAGCCACCCAGTCACGGCTTCCAGGCACTGATGGAAATAATTAGGTACAGAGTCCAGTCGGCTTTCCATCCTCAGCACCAGCTGGGTGTCATCATCATACTGATGACACTCCAGACGAAAACTGAGCACCAGTTGGGCAAGTGGATGCATATAGATGTTAAATAATAGAGGAGAGAGGATAGCCCCTTGGGGGACCCCACAATTATCAAATCTAACTCTTAAATAGTACTTCAATTTGTGGGGGGGGGGGGAGGTTAAAAACTTTTTCAAAACTGTACTACAACAATGTTTTCCTTTGTTCTGCATTGAGATTGAATCCCTAGTATTAAACTGAACAAATCTTGCTCTTCAGACAAGTTGGTTCTGGGCTCTGGAGACCAGGGTGCATATCCCTGTTCAGCCCTGGAAACCCACTGAGTGGCCTTGGGCAAGTAAACACCTCTTAACCTCCGAGGAAGACAAAGCAAGCCCTCTCCAAACAAATATTGTCAAGAAAACCCTGTGATGGGTTCACCTTAGGACTGTCATAGGTTGGAAATTGTTTGAAGGCACACAATTATGTGTTATGGGCTGGAGTGCCACCAGTACGCTGACGACACCCAGCTCATTCTGAGGATGGAGGGCAGGCCGGGATCCGTCCCCGATAATTTCCAACACTGCCTCGAGGCCGTTACTGGATGGCTGCGAGCCAGTAGGTTGAGGGTGAATCCGGCGAAGACGGAGATCTTGTGGTCGGGTTGCCCAGGTGGTGTAGGTGTCCAGCTTCCGACCCTGGACGGTGTGGCGCTATGCCCATCGCCTTCCGTTAAGAGCCTGGGGGTCCATCTGGACTCCCAGCTGACCATGGAGGTCCAGGTCTCCACGGTCAGCAAGGTTGCTTTTTTCATCTGCGACAGGCTCGGAGGCTGGCCCCCTATATCTCCCGGAATGACCTGGCCACAGTGATCCAAGCTATGGTCATCTCAAGGCTGGATTACTGTAACGCACTTTACGTTGGCCTTCCTTTGTCGGCGACCCGGAAGCTCAAGCTGGTGCAGAACACTGCCGCCCGGCTCCTGTCTGGAACCCCAGCAGGCCGCCACATTACACCTGTTTTGCAGGATCTGCACTGGCTCCCAATTGAGCACCGGATCTCCTTCAAGGTGTTGGTTCTTACCTTTAAGGCCTTGCACGGCCTGGGGCCAGCGTACTTGAGGGACCGACTCACCCCATACTGTCCCCTGAGATCACTACGCTCCGAGGATGCTAATTTGTTCGAGATACCTTCGCGAAATCAGCTAAACTGACATCTACACCGGAGGGCGTTCTCCGTTATAGCTCCTACGCTGTGGAACGCCCTCCCGGCTGGAACGCGGGCTATAAAGGACCTGCTCCCGTTTAGACGCACCTGCAAAACTTATTTGTTTAAGCAGGCCTTCGGTGAGTAGGTCCTGCCCATGTTCCGCTTTAGCCGCTGTCCTGGGGTGTCACGTTGTCTAATCTCTGAACTGTACCTGGGGGTTTTGTATTTTGCTGTTTTAACTGTTTTAATTGTTTTAGATGTTTTATCGCATTGCTTGTGTGTAGTTGTACCTTCGGTTCCTGTGAGCCGCCGCGAGCCTCAGGGAGTCGGCGGCATAGAAGCCCGAATAATAAATAAATAAATAAATAAATAAACAAACAAACAAAACCAAACTTCTTACCAGTATCATAGAAGGCTGATTTACTGAAGAGGATGTGCTTAATTTTGTGCTCCATCACAAACACACAGTTGCTGGCATCCTGTTAAGAACCTACGCAAATGTAAAACCACCTAACACCTGGAAATTGTCATTGAGCTTGAATATTCTTTCGCCATCTGCAATGACCTAATCCCCAAGGCTAACACTTCTGCTGTGATATTACCCGAATGGTCGTTGTGTAGCTGGTGGAGAGTGCGTATCCCCATAGTAGATACATACTGATGACATAATCCACTGAGATTCATGAAAGTGTCAATATCAAATTATATTGGCATACACACATGTTATTCACTTACAGAACTTTTTTCTACATTCGTCATTCCAGCACGGTCTTGGGACTTTTGTGAATTTCCGTTTGGATTATAAATACTTTTGTGTAGTCTCGCTCTTCGGAACTGTATCTGTGTACAATATACGCAGCTTGACTGAGGCCATATTATCTCTCTGTGAGCGCAGTGAGTAACATATGTGTATGCCAATATAATTTGATATTGACACTTTCATGAATCTTTTTGGGTCTTGTTGTTAGATACACCCAGTCCTTTGTGTTGTTGTGCTTGGCAGCCACGCCCCCCTGTTTGTTGACTTGATAATCCACTGAGACCCTAGCAAATCTTAGGAGAAAATGTCATAGATCTGCATCAAGATGTATAATATTTGGGAGAAACATTGTGACCAAACCTTGGGAAAACTTCAGCACACACACACCACTATCAGAAAGTGCCTCAAAATGTGAAGAAAAAAAAATCTGTCAGACCTTGAAAACTAGTGTGGTCTCATGGTTTGATTAGGTTTCAATCCCTGCTCAAACTTGGAAACCAACTGAGTGATCCTGGACAAATCACTTTAAGGAGGAGGCAATAGAAAATGTCTGCATACATTTTGTTAAGAAAACTATCTGAGAGTGTTGCCAAAAGTCAGAGATGACTTGAAATCGCATAACAACAACAACCTGACAAGAAAAGGCACAATGGGCAAAAACAAGAACCATTGCTTGTCTTAACCAGTGAAGGCCTAACATGATTCCATTAACCATTTCAGAATGAGGGCTTGATTCAGGGTGTTGCTCCTCCAGATTATAACCAATACTCACTTTCAACTGCAACAATGACAGCCTTGGCCACAGTCCCATGTCTGTTGGTAGCATTACACCAGAAGACTCCACTGTAAGCAGGGATCCCTTGTCCTTGGGTCAAATGATATGATAAACCATCTTTAGTACATACAATCTCTGGTGGTGGAACCCCCTCAGCTGTACAGGCAGAGTTAGGTAGTTCTCCCTCCACCAAAGTCCAGTTGCTTGGACAACTGGATTCATCCATTTCTGGCTTATCTGAAATATCAAAAGAAATACTGATATAAGATTACAAAATGTTTTCCTAAGGGGGAAATTTATTTTATTTATTTATTTAAAACTTTTGTACCCCGACCTTCTCACCTCTATCGAGGGACTCAGACTGGCATAACAGCAAAGATTACATGCTATACAATTTTAAAACAACTAGAACAACATATTAAAATACATAAAAACCCAGCATAAAACCACATCGCCATTAAAACAATTCCACTCCATCTGTAAACGTGGTCATACATTCAGATAATAGCCAATCTCAGCCTATTCTGGGAAGGCTTGGTTCCATATCCAAGTCTTCACCAGCCTCCTAAAGGACAACAGAGAGGGGGCAGATCTAGCATCACTTGGTAGAGAGTTCCACAGCTGAGGGGCCACCACAGAGAAGGCCCTGTCTCTCGTCCCCACCAGCCGTGCTTGCGAAGCTGGCGGGACCGAGAGCAGGGCCTCTCCGGAGGATCTTAATGTTCTAGATGGTTCGTAGGGGAGAATCCATTCGGACAGGTAAACTGGGCCAGAACCGTATAGGCTGCAACCCTATGCCCTGTTCGGCCTTACGACTGACCAGGAGTGCCTCTGTCTTGTCTGGATTTAGTTTCAGGAAATGTATCAGGAGTTCCTCAGTGTAAAGACAGTATGGGATACGCAGATACAGGATGAACATTCTAGGACAGTCCATTCTCAGCTTTTAGTTATCCAGATATAGTTGGGCTACAAAACCAACATTGCCTGCCATGCCGACTGAGGCTTTTGGAAGGTGACATCCAAAACCTCTGGAGAACCAAAGACTGAGAATAAGATACACTCTTAGTTGATGCAGATAACAGTAAGGCTCAGTGGTGAAGTTTTATGTTTCCTGTAGCCTGGCAATGTGAAGCCCACCAACTTGGCAACCTATGAAGTTCTAAATGAAGAAGAGATGGGACTACTTGAATTCTTGGAGAACAGGAGAAGTCCCAGCAGACTGGAGGAGGGCAAATGTTGTCCTTATTTTCAAGAAGGGAAAAAAAGAGGACTCAAATAATTACCATCCAGTCAACCTGACATCAATATCAGGAAAGATTCTGGAGCAGATCATTAAGGAGACCGTCTCAATCACTTAGACAGGAATGCTGTGATTACTAAAAGTCAACATGGAGTTCTCAAAAACAAGTCATGCCAGACTAATCTTATCTCTTTTTTGCAATGGAGTTGCAGGCTTGGTAGATGCAGGGAATGCTGTGGATGTGACATACCTTGATTTCAGCAAGGCCTTCGACAAAGTCCCCCATTACCTTCTTGCAAGCACACTAGTCAAATGTGGGCTAAGCAATACTAATATTATGTGGATCTGTAACTGGTTAAGTGACCGAACCCTAAGGGTGCTAACCAATGATTCCTCTTCATCCTGGAAAGAAGTGACTAGTGGAGTGCTGCAGGGTTCTGTCCTGGGCTCAATACTGTTCAACATCTTTATTAATTACTTGGATGTAATTAATAAAGATGTAATTAATTAATAATTTCCTGATATTGATATTGACATTCAAGTGCCACCTCGGAGTTGGTTGAGGTAGGCAGGATTTCCCTGGGTACTGGTTGTGGGGGTCGGGAGCAGGTCAGGGTTTTGCCCTCCCTTCTGCTCGAGATCCCCGTGTACAACTGGTGGGCCACTGTGTGATACAGAATGCTGGACTAGATGGGCTGAGGTCCGATTCAGCATGGCTCTTCTTATGTTCTTATGTTCTTATGTAGGCTTAGAGGACATGCGTATCAAGTTCACACCAAATTAGGAGGGATGGCTAATACTTTAAAGGACATGATCAGAATTCAAAATGACCTTAGCAGATTAGAGAGCTGGGCATCGGAGTGTGGTGGATGCTCCTTCTTTGGAAACTTTTAAACGAAGTCTGGATAGGGTGTTTTGATTGTGCTTTTCCTGCATGGCGGGGGCTAGATGGCCCATGTGGTCTTTTCCAACTCTATGATTCTATGATTCTATTGGCCATTCTACCAATATCAGACCACAGAATCAAAGAACTCTCTCATGAGGTTCTGAGTCTTGAGATTGAGCTCAAAATGAGACAGTTTTTCATTCTATCTGATAAATCTACCTCGGAATAGTATAACATAGGATAAAAATTTTTGCTTATTGTCACTCCAACATGACAGTATTGACTTTCCTGGAGACATTGTCACTCCTTCCCACCTGCTACTAAGGAGGCTGTTCAGGTCCTGAACCGGTGCTTGGCCGCTGTGTCGGACTGGATGAGGGCGAACAAATTGAAATTGAATCCAGACAAGACAGAGGCACTCCTGGTCAGTCGAAAGGCCGAACAGGGCATAGGGTTACAGCCTGTGTTAAACGGGGTTACACTCCCCCCTGAAGACGCAGGTTTGCAGTTTGGGTGTGATCCTGGTAGGCTTAGGGGGAAGCGGGATCAAGTTCCCCCAAATTAGGAGGGATGGCTAATACTTTTAAAGGGCATGATCAGAATTCAAAATGACCCCACAGGGGTTAGAGAGCTGGGCAAAGGAGTGTGGGATTCCCTTTTTTAAAAATTTTTAAAAAAAGTCTGGGTAGGGTGTTTTGATTTAAAATTTTTCCCGCATGGCGGGGGCCGAAAGGCC